>JBBPLG010000027.1:0-38254 GCA_038089695.1 Xanthoconium separans | reverse complement strand
GACCTTCGCTGTCGGCAAGAGTGCTTGCATTAAATGTCTGTGGATCGAGGACAGTCATTAGAGGCTGTTGGTGCAACATCTGAAAGTGGAATCCAGGTGTGATGGCAGGCGGGCCCAAGGAGGTTCAAGACGTTGGCAATGGTTCCGATCGAACCAACGCCTCTCTTTTTATGCAGGCACGAGGTTGGAGTGGCACATTGCGACAAAGGAAGCTTCTGATAGGAAGTGGCGCCATTGGTCGTTGATTCGTTCGATAAGGGAGAGTCTACATATTTAAAGTTTAGACTATCATGATGCCGTGAGACTGTTGGCAGCGCAGAAGTTCAAATGGCTGAGACTCGGAAGGCCAGCTCACTTGCTGCAGAGAATCACGGTCGCGTTTGCGAGGGCATTCAAGAGGTTGCTCATGTCTATGGAGACCGACCCAGTTTCAGTTGTGCTCGTTCATTATTGGTTCAACCCACACCCATTGGTTTCCTTTCCCATTACTGACACTATGTAAGCTTTGACAACCAGTGCTCGCAGCAAATCCGCCCATACGTTCGGCATACCGAACCGCAGGTGCCGACACCGAGCCTTGTTCACGAGTGGACTATGGGGCGTTCGTTTCGTTCTCAAACGTTGACCTACAACTCCGGTCCTGTCCACTTAGTGAGACTACATTGGATGCTGAGAGTGATTGGTGCATACTTCAAGTTATTCCCGCGGAACAACGGACCGCTTGGATCTGGGCTCTGTAGTGCTAGTGAGCACCTGCCTTCGCTCTTCAAGGTGGCGTCTCACTCAATACACATGCCTGATTCCGAGGACTTTACTTAATACATAAAATCCAAGTCGTTGGCAAGAGTCCGAATGAGCGGGTAAACGTGCCGCGGACCAAAAGGTAAGCTTTCGTCCGACGAATGCTCACTTGATTTCAATTTAGACTTTCTCCGTAACTTGATATGTAGCAACTGCCAGATCGCGAAACTTGGTAGACTGGTATCAATTCCGTTGACTTGATCTGCAACGTGCCTACGGAAAGTGTGGGGTGCCATGACGCCAGCGCAAGTTGAACGGGTCTAGATGCAGAATCGAATCGCCGTGCGATGCTGTGGCGGGAACGGGAACGGGTATACAGGCCGACTATTAAGGCGATGATGGTTTTGCTGTACTACTGTACAGCTCATGTATGACGCTAGTCACGTGCGAGCCTAGGGAACGCGACACAGCCACAAATGAGTGATCCCCCGAGAAACCGGCGTGACCCTTTTTGTTTTGAATTGATAGCGGGGGGCAGCTTTAAGATGGCAGCGCCAGGCCTCATCTGCGTCACGACCAGACGGGCTTGGAAGATGCAGCAGCTACAAGAACTCGAGGCAAATTCTCATCCCACCACTCCGGACACGTCTTACCCTCCCGCTTCCTCTCCCGAATCCCTCTCTGCTCCCTCTAGCCCGCTCACCGATACGTCCGACTTTGATTTCCCTTCCCCGTCCCGCGAAACCTCCGTCTCTGCGTCTTCATCGTCCAAACGGCAGCGTACACCCAGTCTTGCACAAGATGCCTCGAAGGTGGTCACCCGGCCTCGAAAGATCAAGAAACGGGCCAGCAGAAGCGCGTGCACCTCCGAGTCATCCTCGAGAGAGGAGAGCAGGCAGAGAAGCGTCGCCCTGGACGACTTTATTTATCGTTCCGACAGATCACGGTCCACGTCGGTATTCCCACCTCCCGTCAATGTACTTGCAAGGGAATGGTGGTCTCTCGAGGATGGGTCTCCTGTGGACGGCTTTGTTAGCGCCGCAGATGTCGTGCGCAAGCTTGCAAAGTCATATAAACCCTGTGAGTCGTTACCTGCACGCGACTTGGCATGCAACTCAAATATATACCAAGATTTTAGGAATCCCGACGATCCAGACGATAAGTCTTTCGAAGTCGAGAGTTTTCCAACTGCTGATTTAGAGTACCCTAATAATTATGCTAATGAAAAGTGCGTGTTCATCGCCTTTTGTCTTTGCAAACATTGTTTTCACACCACACCACCTAGATTTATGTTATTGGTGCCAAAGGACAAGGACCATTATAACCCTGTCATGTGTTTGGAACAGTCACTATATACTATCATCGATTGTACGTGCCTTTTCTTCAACCATTGCGTCTCCTCGTTTGACGGTCTTCCAGCCTACCTTAGCCCTGCCCAGAAAACATTATTCGGATCATTACCCAACGAATCAATTCCCGACGACACTCCACCACCTTCTCCGTTTTCAATAACGCGACCTGACCCTCCTGATGCTTCCATTGTTTCCGATACTCCTCCAGAACCCTCAAACCCACCCCAACCACACAACGATTCCATCCGACCGGATTACCTTCGAATGCTCCAACGCGCCATCCGTCGACGCGACGGTCCCCTCTTTCTTTCGACCCTTGAAAACATCAACCAACTTCTTCGTTCGTTCAAATACCCACCTCTCCCCTCCGACGTATTCCTTCCCGCACCACCAAACGAATTTATGTCTGCTGTGCACTCCTGGGCACATCCGAGAGGAATCCCCGACAAGGTCATTTTGCGGATAGTGGATGAAACGTATCAACGGTGTGTCGGCCCTAACATCAAAAACTTGCATCGCTACGAGGCATTCTCTAGCGAGGTGTACGGAGAATTAATGCCCAGCTTCACTTCCGATATCATCGCCGCTACTGGTCTAAATTCTTCTTCTCTTCTCATGGACCTCGGTTCAGGGGTGGGCAACGTATTGCTACAGGCATCCCTCCAGACAGGATGTCGGAGCTATGGCATCGAGCTCTTGGAGGGCCCCGCGAATGTCGCGCGGCAACAGTGGAAACAATTTCAAAAGCGGTGTCGGATGTGGGGCGTACGGACTGGTGAAGTCGAGCTCGAAGAAGGTGATATGTTGAAGAGCAAACGCGTCACCGAGCTGATGGGAGAGGCGGACGTGGTGCTTGTCAATAACAAGGTGTTTCAACAGTCCCGTGAGTGTCTCGTTGACTCTTGCTCCAGCTGTCGCGTCTGATGGTGTTCCCAGTGAACGAGGCATTAAGAGCAAAGTTCTTGGACCTCAAGGAAGGCGCGATAGTGGTCTCACTGAAACCATTCGTGTCTCCCAATGCCCGCGTGACTGAACGCAACGTATGTAAATGACCTCTGGCGTCATACCAACCTCACGGATACCCTTACAGGTCGACGACATCTGTGCTATTTTCGAAGTTGTCGAACGGCCATATCGGTCTGGGAGTGTTTCCTGGGGAAGTGGTGGAGGGACATACTATTTGCATCGCGTCGATCGGGTGGGTTACGCAAACGTGAGGCAGAGATTTGAGAATTCGAGAGCGAGGAGTGCGCGACGGCGATAACGTGTTGTAATAGTAATGAGGAGGATACTATTCGTTTCCTGTGACCCGCAGCGAATCCGGCCGCACAAAAAATCCATTACATAATCCGTGGGGAGAAAGTGGTCTCCAAGCCCTAGCTACTAACAATACACGTTGATTCCGTCGTCGTCGTCGTCCGCATCTTACAGTACGCCGGAATGCCTCCTCCCCATTATGACTTCCTCATCAAGGTAACGACGACGTCTTGCAATCCCTTTGTTCGCCCATTGACAAACCTCCCCGCCAGCTTCTCTTGATCGGAGACTCAGGTACAACTGCGCACGCTCACTTGGCGTTTCGACTCATCCATATTTCAGGTGTTGGCAAATCCTGCCTACTGCTTCGTTTCTGCGACGATGCGTGGACCCCCTCATTCATCACCACCATCGGGATCGATTTCAAAATCCGTACCATCGAACTCGACGGCAAACGTATCAAACTTCAAATCGTACGTACGTGTCCGCTCAATCAAGGCACCCGCGCTCACTGTCCTCGGTCTTCGTTGTATGCGTTAGTGGGACACTGCTGGACAGGAACGATTTAGAACCATCACCACCGCTTATTACCGTGGTGCGATGGGCATTTTGCTCGTGTACGACGTCACCGACGAGCGGTCGTTCAACAGTGAGCCCTTTGGCATTCGTCCGCAGTCAGTGTGGCGCGCGTCGCTCCAATACCAACCAACCTTCACCAGATATTCGCACGTGGCACGCCAACATCGAACAGCACGCTTCCGAAGGCGTCAACAAGTTTCTTATTGGCAACAAGTCCGATTGGACGGACAAACGCGCCGTCACCGTGGACCAAGGACGAGAGCTCGCCAACGAACTTGGCATCAAATTCATGGAGACCTCGGCCAAAGTAAACGATGGCGTGGAAGAGGCTTTCTTCACCCTTGCCCGGTCAGTCACCCTCGTCGCCGAAACTATCTCCCAATTGAGCCTATTTCTTGCAGAGATTGCAAGGCACGCCTAGTTGACTCTCAAGCAGATGCTGCCGGAGTCTCTGGCGGGCCTGGAGCAGACGGGTCTGTCAAAGTTAACCAGCCCATCGCACAGACTACTGGTGGTTGTTGCTCATGAACGCAGGATCCCCCCCGGCGTGTTGTTACTGGTTACCTTTCTGTGTACATTGTAATCTTTGCACCCAATGTTACTCGCGTGCCTCGAATACTAGCAAGGTTTTGACGAAGCACCGAAGCCTTATTGCCAGGTGTAGCAAGCGCCCGTTTTAGGAAAACCATAGTTTAACCATAAGATATTGTGAGTCGTTCCATCGTCGTGACGCTAACCTGAAGTTGAACGCGTCAAACGATGGATCCGTTGACAGCGTCAGTCCGCGTTGGTCCCCTTTATTCATTTCTTTGTGTACCGTTATGAGATCCCTTTAGTCGTACCACGCTTTGAAACTCTTCCAAGTCCAGAATACTGAAAAGTTTCGCCAAGGTGCTACATGGAGAGGTCACGACCCAATACGGCATAAACACGTCTCTTTGGCCTTCGTTCTAGACAAGTTATAATGGGACTGAGGACGCGTCGTAAAAGACATGGCGAGGACCACTCGTGACGTTGAGGCGATCCGTGTTGAGATATTCCTGGACCGGTTAGCAGACCATTACATAAAAATGGTCCCTGGACTATAGTCTCTGAGACTACCGCGACACCGTAGAGGGCTACTCGTCAGACCAGCCTTTCATACAGCAGCAGTCCAATTTCCTCCCCACCACCGCTTGATCCGTTCACCGCCCCACTCGTCGTACTCTGCCCTCGTGACACCGACCTGCTTGAATGCGTCCGTGTTCGCAAACGCAGCCATACCCTGCCACGCGTCCTCGAATGGATCCGCAGCCCGCACCAACTTACCGATCGCCATCTCAGGCGGCAATATCGGCCGGAGTGTCGCGTAAATACGTTCGCGCAGCCCAGGAAACTGTGATGGACCGCCCGTGAGAAACACGTTCTAAAGGACGTCATCAGTTCAGCCCCTCTCTAACACGCGGAAGACGAAAAAGGAACAGACCTTGACGAGCCTCGCTTTCTCCGCCTCGGTGAACCGTGCGAGAACGCTCTGTAGGACTTCCCCTACGCCCGCCGAGTCCACGCCCGCCATCCCAGGAGAGAAATATGTCTCGCAGACCCGCCATCGTTCCGTGTTCAAGTGTATCCGGCTGTGTCCTGCGATATCCCCTTCCTCGTACTGAGGTCTGAAGGCTGAGAGCAGCGCGGACCGCTGGGATGTCAATGAGGCATGCGTGTGCTGGGTCGTGAACGTCGGATCATGGTGTAGTAGCTTGCTTTCGATGATCTGAAGCTGGTTGTAGTCTTCTTCTTCGTCAGAGGATGGAGCTGCTGTGTTCTAGAAACGAGTGAGCTAATACGGGGGTGTGATCCAAATAGAAGTGCGTTACAATTTTGCGGTATATGGCCCAGTCTTCGTCGTCAGCGCCAAACGTGTCCTCTAGTAGTGATGTCAATGTCAGCGGGTAAGAGAGTTATAAGTGATGCTCGCCTGGTCCAGCTTTACGCTTCTTTTTGGATACCCTGTCGTCGGCAGCAAGCGACGCAATATTCTTCATCCTTGCTTGAGCTGCAGCGCTTTTCCGATCTGCAAGTGCCGCTTTCCTCCTCCTTCGGTCTTTCATCTTATTCATTAGAGCCTGCAACCGCTTGGGTGAGTGCGACACTAGAAATGGAAGTGCCGTACCTCTTGCTCCCTCCGCAGACGACTCGCCCATTCCTCGAAATTATTCTCTCTCTCTTCCTCATCCCGCTTCTCTTCAGCCACTTTCTCTTCTCTTTCTTTCTCTTTCTCTCGTCGTGCTCGTGCGCGAGCTTCCCATCCAGCTTTCAACAGCTTTTGTTTCTTTTTCTCCTTGATGGCCTCGTCGTCGAGCTAGGGAAACGTAGTTGACGTATCAGAAACCGATGTACCGTACAAAACGCGAAATAAACACACCTCCGCATCCGGTACGTTGACCAAATTGAAATTTGGCTCTTCCTATAGTCGAGTTCGGTGAGCAAAGGCAACATATCGAGAATGAATGACACATGACGCACGACCGGTTCATCTCCTCCCTCCACATCCTTTTTACGCGTGCGTTTGAGATCGTATTCGAGCTTTTTGATCGCTTCCTCCAATTCCGCGTCATCGTCGAAGCCCTCTGTGCGGAGTGTGATCTATAATCATGATTCATCAACGTCGATACGGGATTGTGCATAAAGTGCCTGACCATCCAGTCGCGTTTGTTCTCGCTACGTGCTTCCTTAAGATTGAGTAGATGTTGTAAATCAGATTCTTTTTGAGTTAGCTGCCGGAAAAAGAAGTAACTTAGCATGCAACACAGCGAGTGAAACAATGAAACAAACTTTTTCCATTCGATTTTTGGCTGCCATTTCTTGCAACCTCTTTCCTTGTTCCTTCCTCTTCTCCGCGAGCCTGGCTAGTTCTTCTTCTGTTTTCTCCTCGACGACATGGAGCGCGAACGGAAATTGAATGATCCGTTCTGAAGCGCGCAAATTGGCAGGAATTTTCAGGGAGCGTAGGGTAGACGGGTAATCCTCAGCGAAATTGCAAAATTTGTGGAGCATCCACTGGCGATCGAGATTGAGATGACAAGGCGACACGGTGATACCACCAGGTAAGAGCGCAAAAGCCATGAGACGAGAATGGGAAAAGCAAATTCAAGGAGACACACCTCGGCCTGGCTCGACGTGACGCGGGTCGGGAAACTATGGTACTTGAGTTGAATGAGCTTCAGCAGATACTCGGTGCTCTGTTGTGCGCCCCACGGTATCCTACATATTCACGTCCTGTTCGATATTCGTAAGGAGCTTGTCTATTGCAAGTACACACCGCTTGGCTTGGCTTAGTATTCCCTTTCCACCTAGGACGGGAATAACAGAGGTAGAAGCCGTGTTGAACGAAATGACCAGCCCATCGTCAGTGAAAGGGGCGTTTGATACGGGAGGGAGATTGTTCTGATAGAAGGACATGATGGAATCGATACAGTATGCGAGCGAGGGGACGGCATATTGCTCAAACATAAGCTCCGAGGTGACTAGACAAAGTTTAGCATCGACTCGGTTTGTGTAATAGAACAATGAGAGAGGACGTACGTGCACGAGAATGTAGGGGCGACCCCAGACGCTCCGTCATCAATACCGGATGCTCGACACTCGATGTGTCGATGCCCAGCTCAATGAACGTACAGTCGAGTACATGTTCCTACCGAACGAATGTGGGTTCTCGAGCAAACACGGTGATAAACAACGCACCAGCGCATCAAAGTTGAGCAGCACGTCACCCTCCCAAGGGGTCTTTGCCTGTCCCTTTGCGCCACTCTCCGCATCGATGCCGTCTCCAAATAATAACAGGGTCTGGTTATATTTACGGTCTTTGAACTTGGCAATAACATTCTGGACCGAATGGGGAGTGAGCGCCTTCTTGGAATCCGAGGTAGTAGAGAACCCGAAACGCAGTGTGGACGCGCCATTGTCGATGATGAGTGGGACGTTTGTGTTTCGGAACGGGCGATAGGAATCGGGACAGGTAGGGTATGGCAAGGCGAGTGGGGGGACATGAAAGACGTTGGGCGACGATGCGCCAGGGCTGCCCGACATCGTAGTGACGCGCTAAATAGCGTAGCTTCAAGACCTACAAATCGTGTGAAAATATACATACATACAGTTTCGTCGATGACTTGCGCAACGAAGACGAGGGCGAATATATAGCGATGCTGTCCCTACCTCACGCAACGACTGTCGATGGTCTACATGATGCACACAAACTCGGCGATGCCACTAAACCCGTTACCCCGACGCACGCGCCGACCACAAGACAACGATATGCGCGCACTGTTTCGCGTCCACAGCATTGCCTGTCCCTTTACCAACCGGGATGAAGGGAACATGGTAACTTTCCTGAACTCAATCAACAATGAAGACAAGGATGACGCATGACTCCGAGCCCTCGTCACAACGTTGCAGCGCGACGATCGTACAATGTGGATGCAGTAGCTCATGTGTGTTTGTGTACATATTATGCTCTATGTCTATTACATGAACCGAGGAGGTTGCGACTCGGTGGTCGACCTGTCCAACTCGGCGTCGGCGCGTTTGTGATCCTTATGTGTTTGAGGACGGCCCGTAGCCCCCGGCAAATTCCGGTAAGCGATAGTAAATTGGTCGACGCGATGGCAACTTTGTTCTTTCAGACGACGAGCTTTGAGGACCTGATTCTCCACCGCAAGTGAGATCTTGTTCTCAGCATCAAACACAAGCCAGTTTGCACGGCAGATTCGTAGGCTCGTGCACTGCCTTGCTCGTGTTTGGAAGCTTGTCTTTTGAGCGAAAGCTTGCGCCCGGGTCCTATTAGCCCGTCGCTACAGCCTTAAACAACCTCTGTCAAACAAAGTTGCACCCTTATCGCACTGATCGTGCCACTTGAACCTCGTGCCCTTATAAAGGGAGACACTACTACATCCCTCTGCGCCCACCCAGTGATATCCTGTGAAATCACTGGAATGATGCTTGGACTTGCGATGAGTGTCCTCGATCCGCAGACCTTCGCTGCAAGCAGTCTTGCTGATAGCGAGGACCGCACTGCGGCTTGGAAGATGCTCGAGTCCTGTTTAACAGGACCAGACGCGCGTCTGGACCTGATAGTTCAGGACTTGTGTTCCATTCCTAATCTCTTCGAATTCGTTGTCTCTGGTGAGTCTGTCGTGCGTTCCTGTTGCAGGCGTGGCAGCTGACCCACATATCCAGCCTTGCCGAGTGCGGATTGGCTGATACACAAAATCATGGCCATCTACCCGACCAATCCCGCGCTCGTCGAGGCTTCATCTGCAAGTATGCTCCTTCGGAGACTCTCGTCTATCATGTTTGCTTTCCCTCCTGACCTATTTTCTACCGACGTCCTCCGCCACATTGGGCAGTATAAAGTTTATGTTCAGGACGCGTTACCAGTTCTCGCTTTGTTATCCTCTGACGAATTTTCGACCTGTATCATTACTGACGCCACACCTGCAAGCCCGTCAGAGGAACCCGAGGACGACAATTTGGAGTTCTTGGGTTTCCATGTACGCAACAAGAAACAGAAGAAACCAAAGCGGAAGGCCAAGAACAATTCGCCTGCCTTTGATATGGCGTCGCTCTATAAGCTAGGCGTCAAGGTTCCTCTGGACAACACAGAGGCCTCCCAGATGGCTGTCGATATTAATGACAACCTCAAGAAGATCTTGAATGTGCGTCAATGATCCTTGGTTTCACATAGATGTGATTCAGTCTGACTACAATATCCGTAGTTTTATCTCGAACTGCTTCTCGAGCCTTCTCTAGCACAGCACTTCAACGATGCATATGTCTCGACACGGGATGATACCACAGTGCATCCTTCTACACCTCAAGAACCTAGGGTCACCAAACCTGTCAAGCAAAAGCCATCTGCTTATCCAAAAGTTCAGCCTATGAAAGCTGCACTGTATTTCGAGAACGCAGATGGCTTCGGGGACTGGCGCATCATAATTGGCACCGATGCGACAAAGAAACTGAGGGAACTGGCTAACGGTGACAGGAATAAATGCAAAATCGTTGTGAAAAAGATCAAGTACGTGGCACACTTAGTGCTCTTGAGTGAATTGACGGCCGTGATAGACAACTTTCCAATGGCCATTTTTCCGATGAAAATCAGAAGAGGTTAAATGGTTCTACTGATGTTCCCATATTCGAAGCTAAGATGCAGCGAGACCTTCGGCTCGTCGTAAGTTCCTGTTTTCAGTGACAGTGAACGATTATTCATCTCTCGGAAAGTACCAAGTAGATGTCGTCCCTGACCATGATGGGGAGGTGGGTTTAACCTGTTATCTCTTGTGGTAGTCAGTCTTAAACGCTTTTTTGTAGGTGGAACGACAAGGTATCAACTTTCGACATCCTGTTGTCTTGCAGGTACACACTGACTGGCCTAGTGATTAAGATATACGGCATATACACGCACACCCAATTGAATCGCATTTGGGACGCAATGGGAAAACATCTTTCTGGTAAAGGCAAGGAATATCGCCGGCGGTCAGATTTTGATTCGTTCTGACATGAAATATGGCTTACTTGCTGTTTATTCAGCTGCATTTTCCGGAATCCTCCTGCTGGTAGTGACGTCTACTTCCCAGCGTCCTTCCCACCCGAGGAACTTCAAATCAGCACCAAATCTGTCCCACTTGTTCTCTCAGATGAAGACATGGGCGAGGTACGTCTGCAAACTTTTATATGTTGGTCATCATTCACGCATCCCTCAGCTACACTCCCTCCTTGTGTATGCAATTTGTCTCATTTTCCTGAAAAACACAGCCTGACGTTTTGTAGTCTCGAGAAATATGTCACATTCTCCCAAGCATTCTTACATAGTGCGTACCTTCTTTCGTGTGATGACCAGTAGGTTTATTTGCGGTAACAGGTCTTATTGCAAACCAAGACGTTCAACACGTCTTTGAACTGACGTAAGTAATATCTACATGATCAAGTGGTCGGTAGTAACCATCAGCGCATAGCCCACAAGAACGTAAAATCGTGGAATGTAAGACATCATGCTATGTCCTTGGGAGGAGTGGCACTGGGTATGATGGATTGGACACTAGCAAGCACAACCACGACTGATTGATTACCTAGTAAAACGACGACTATGCTCTTCAAGATGCTCGGGATTCAACGCGCATGGGAGATGCAAGCATCCGGTATGCCAAAGCCCCGTCAGATCTTCGTGACCAAGTCTCGTGTTCTGGCAACAAAGGTCGAAGAGTATTTCACCAAGCTCCTTGAGTCTTTGGCATTAGCTGGTTACACTCTCGAGGACCTGAAAAGGATGCAGATCCGGAGTACTGAATCTGGACTGGTGGATGTTGACGATCAGGATCAGGTTGACATCCCTCAAAAGTACAGCGCCTTGGGAGAGAGTCACTTCCCTCTGTTTGTGACATTCGACAAGGTAGTGTTCCATCTGGAACAGTACCTGTAGTGGCTTACTCTCCTGTTCTTAGCTTGCGAGGATGATTGCTGCAGACATTTTAAGTGGCGATGACCCCGAAGCACGACGGCTTGCAAAGTTCTTCATCAACACTGATGAAGTCCAAGCTCAGGATTCGTTCGTGACATTTGATGTCTTCGCACGAACCTACTGGCCCCACTTCCCGCAGCCACTGACGAAAGGCCTTGGTGCGTATTGGATTCTTTGTCACACATTCAAATTATTCAATCAATGGCATACAGAACCCTGGCTTGTGTTTTCTGAGTTCATGGGTGCGGAATCTGTCTCGGTGGGTATGGAGTTACTCAGTTCTCTTATAGGTATTATCAAGGGGTCTGAGAAATCTCTCTCGTGTCCCGACGGCTTCCTTGATGAAGAGACATACTGTAATCTTCCGGCTCGGTCAAACCCCACGTTCGCAAACCAGAGGCGGACTGTCTATGCCATTTTTGAAGTATATTGCAGGCTGAAAAAAGAACGTCGTCATCATGATGTGGCAGATCGGACACACGCAATCTTAAGAACACTCTTGGGAGGCACCCCGTTAAAGGGTCAAAAGGTCGACTACCTGTACGTCTACGTGTTTATTTGATAAGAATGTCCCCTGTCGCTGAACACCTTGCGAGCTAGCTATATTGATGAGGCGCAAGATAATTTGCTCATTGATGCACTCTGTAGGTACCATTCTGCTTTGTTGTGCGTGCCGGCAGAATTTCACAATTTATTTAGTGTTGAGGCTCATCTGTCGGAATCCTGAAGGACTCTTCTGGGCAGGAGACACTGCACAGACTATCTCGGCAGGAAGCTCTTTCAGATTTGATGATCTGAAGGCCTTTTTGTACCGCATCGAAGTCAGTGACCATTTATTGTTCAATGCAGCTGAAACTCATCCAATTTTTATTAATTCTCAGCAAGACCACAGTGCACATCTAATACAGGATCGATCAGTTACTGATCCTATGGCATTCCAACTTGCTATCAATTACCGTTCCCATGGTGGTATCGTGAACTGTGCGCATACCGTCATTGAACGCATCACACATTTCTGGCCAGATGCAATTGATGGTCTCCAACCAGAACACGGAATTGTGGATGGTTTGAAGCCGGTGTTTTTCCGTGGTTGGGATCAAGATACTGTCCGATATGAACAGTTCCTATTTGGCGCATCGTGCGTTAATGTCACTGCTCTGCTTGTCCATCTCTGACGCTTTTTGGCAGAGGAAGCCGCATTGAATTCGGAGCCCAGCAATGTAAGTGTAATACAACATGTGATACTGTCATCGCTTCACAAATTTCCCAAAGGTATCCTTGTCCGAGATGAAGAAGCGTGTGAGAAGCTGCGAAAGGAGGTCGGGGATATTGGTCTCATCATGTAAGATATGAAGCCTGCAGTTTTCTCAAATTCACCGTGTATCATTCCAGGACCCTCTACGACAGCAAAGGTCTGGAGTTCAATGATGTGAGTCTTGTAGCCTGGCCCACGTTACAGAATTGACCATTGGGTACAGGTTCTCTTGTATAACTTCTTCGAAGACTCCGCCGTTGATGTCTCGCGTTGGCGTGTATTACTGCACCATGTAGAAGGGGAAGCTGATGGACGAGACTTGACCAAAATGCATGTGCCATCATTTGGGAGAGATGAAGGTCGTTTTGCTGCGGTATGCAGCGAGGTACGCAAAACTGGGTCGCTTCTCAATCTCTTCTGACGTTGGGTATAGCTGAAGCTACTCTATGTGGGTATTACCCGAGCAAGGAAGAACCTGTGGATCTTTGACAAGTCTGATAAGAGCGAGCCCATGCGGGTTAGCCCCATTTTCACCTTCCGGTGTTCATGCCGCTTACACTGAAATAGATGATTTGGACTTCACGAAACCAAGTGCAAAACTGTACGCCTGGGACAGACGTTCCTCATCTTGCTGTATCTTCGACCCCGGCAGAATGGGAATCCTTTGGTCATGACCTGTTCAAGCATAAGCGCTATCCCCAGGCCATGCATTGCTTTGCTCGAGCATTGCTGCCGCGCATGGTGGCTATTTGTGAGGCATTCCACCTTCGAGAAGTAGCCCGTGCAAAAGTTGGTGTTGCGCCACCGAAGGTTCAGCAAGACGCTTTTCTCACCGCTGCAGATGCCTTTGTGGCGAGCGCGAATGATGCACCACAAGGCAAGGATAAACTGCAGTATTATCGCAACGCTGCAGATTGCTTTGTTCGTGCTGGGGACGATCGCAAGGCGGCTGACGCATATGTCGATGCTCACGAGTATGACTTGGCTGCACGGCGCTATCGGAAAGTTGGGCTGTTTGACAAGACACTTGAAGTTCTTCACAACCACTCCCCAAAGATTTCATCTGAGTCTTCTGAGGAACTGTACACCGTTTGTCGTCTGTTCTATTGTAGCAAGGGGGATGTGGACAGGTGTGTGCTTTGTGGTTATGTATGCTGGACTGCTTGACTGACGTGTTTGGGCTAGACCACATCTGCCTCTGTTCCCGTCCTTTGAGCAAGAACTGGATTTCCTGGAGGATTATGACCTCGACTTTGCTCGTGCCACCTTATTGGAGAATCATGGAAGATTTTTGGAGGCTGCCGAGCTTCACTTGTCGGAAAGCCGACCTCTTGATGCCATCAAAGACTTCTTGAAGGAGAAACACTCGCGTGACGCAATCCAGCAGGCAACCAAGATCATACTGGACGGCCTCTGGCGTCGGTGCTCATTTGGCATTTCATCCAAGGAAGTAGCCCTTGATCGCGATGTCACCGAGTTTCTGAAGTTGGCTGATGAATTGCCTCTCGAACTTTTGGATCCACTAGATAATCATGAAGTATGTTTTTTTTCTTTCTTTGGGACCACACCTCTCATGGCTTGCTTGTAGATATCCATGTTTCGAGCTATCGCATGCGGAGACCTAGCAAGCCTCGAGGTGCTCTCGCACGTGTTTATCTGGAAGAGGAATGCGGCAGCACTACTCGCGCTCGACCATTTCTACACCCGTTTGCCAGTACTCAAATCCTACAAGATTCAGGAGATGACGTTATTTCTGGAGCAATTCCGGAAATACATCCGTCTTCTCTACCAGGTCATCGCTCACCCTGATCCGCTTAGTGCTGAAGCTATTATGCGACTATTTTGCATCAGAGAAACATCCAGTACCGAGTGCAGCATGGAGCTTGGCTCCTTCCTCCACAGTTCAGCCATTGGCGATCGTCATGGGCCAATCCATCTTCAAACTTCTGTCACCACTTTCTCTAAAAGAGACATGGTTATGCTGCTCCGGAGGTATTTAGTGGAACACCTATGTGAACGAGTCGACGAGGAGAATAACCTGTGTTGCGATGCGGTGGTTTTCACTCCATGCTTGACTTTCATCGTCAACGGCCAGTGCAATCGTGTCAACTGTCCTCAAGAACACGTCAATTCCACAGAACTGGACGCCAAGCGATACAATCTTCGGATCGGCATCCATTTACAGCAGATCAGCATCCTACAGTTGAGGTACTCCGTCAATCCACACCCTCACTTTAAGCGGCAGAAATGGTACGCCTGAACTACTCATTTTGTATTTGATTTGCTTAAGACGGTACACAGTGTCCTGGACTGGCTAACTCACCTCTATGAGGCATTCAACCCTCAATCTCATGTTCAGGGTTCTACCGCGGACCTTGACCTATCTGTGATACCTCATGGTTACGAAAGTCTAGGCGCCATGAAGCACTGGGTGCGGGATGCCCTTTATGCCTTGCGTGCGGACTGGGACAACTCAACCTTCTTAACAAATGTGTTGAAGTTGACGAGTCTCATTTTCGCTTTCGACACGCCCAGTGCCATTAGATGCATCACACAAGCGCAATTCAATGCCCGCCATGCCAGGGTGCGGGAATCAATACATACAGATGATCGCTATGTTCTCGAAGACATTGTCCGGCTATTTGATGGGAAACAGCATGTGTATGCGCGTGACAATGAGTACTTGAAGGTGATGGTAGACTATGACGTCGAAGCTAAAGTGGTCATTGAGGACTTGGTGCAATTACTTCACAAAGAAAGGGGCCAACAGCGGGTTCCACCGCCAGTTAGGTTGCCTCGGATTCAACATATTCAGTTCTCGAATCCCTCTGAAATACCATCTAAGCTGGCTTCCCAGCTGGTCGCAGCTCGTTCGGACCTACGTGCTGCTGCACCAGCCTTTGTTCCCCGGGTGGGACATGTCTCTCAGACGGAAAGGACGGAGGACGAGGAAAAACACCACCCTGACGAACCCGAGGTCGAGCCAGTAGACGAAGTTCGCGAAGAGCCACAAGAACTCGCACCAATGCCCAACGAACCCGTGCTGAGTCGCGAGCACGAGCCCACTGAAGACGAGCTCTCGGCCGCCAGGATAATCCAAAATGCCTACCGCACGTACCGCAAGCACCGCGAGGCCCAGGCGCGTGCAGTTGGAAAGGGGATCGATGCGGAAAGGAACGCATTCTTCATTGCATGTCTCAAAAACGTGTGTGCCTCCCAATGGGGCCGCACTCCATATCGCACTCTGTATCTCTGGGCGTTGCCCCACCTCCTCGTGTGCCTCGACAAAGCCATTTCTATTGCCCACGAGTCCAAGAAAAAGACAAAAGGTCTGTTGTTGAAAGGAGATCACGCACGTCTCGAAGAAGTAGGGAAGCAGATGAATGCGTTCAGGTGAGTCCGAGTGTCGAGAGTGTACTTTTTGCTCATCGTTATCTTAGTGCACTTCTGAAAGTCGGTCACGATTTGCGGAAGAAGTTGGAGCCAAACGCAGCCATGCATCAGGCAAAGGACGCACATGCGATGAAGAATGCTGTTGTAGAAGTCAAGGATTTCATTCGTCAACTGAATCTGCCCTCGGGATTTTATGATGATTTCCAAATTGCTCATGACCTCGTCATGGCCGAGAAGCAGCCGGTTTCCAAACCAGAGAAGCCGACGCTGAACACGGAAGATCTATGAAAGAGGCTTGGACTAGTCATTTGCGTATGTGTTTCCACAAAACCACCGATCTTCCTGTCGTTGTCGTTGTACTGATTGAACAGTGCAGGATGTTTAGGGGTGTATAAGTAGTAACGTTACTGCGAACAAGTTGGTCGTGAACTGATTACAACTACTATTGTACATATATCTTGGAATCTGAACCGAGTCATCATGACATATCCTTTCCATCCCGTCTCTCAGCTTGGGAAGGGCTGACTGGTTGTGGTTGAGGATGCAGCATGCAGTATCACAGTATCATGTAAGTCCCGCGCAACACACTCACTACACGATCGAAAAGTGACATCGGCACGACACTTACATGAACATATCGGTGGAGTCCTCCCATTCGCAAGCACAACGAATTAACCACAACTTCTAGCTCAGTGAATCAGTGTACGCGACTCGGAATACAAGACAAACGAAACTCACAACGGACAAGTATTCGAGGTACATGATGGGTGTGGAACTACAAATTCTTGGGCAGCTTGATTTGGAACGTACCTGTAACAGGGGCAAGGCGAGGGGTGAACGCACGCAAGGTAGAATACAGGTGTAAAAAAACTTACAATGGGGCAACGAAGTGATTTCTGTGGTCACGGTACCGTGGAGTCCGATGCGGGCAAGGGCACCACGGATAAGTCCCACCGGCAGGGCGACGTACTGGGGTGCAAGAATTTAACGAATGGAAGAAGTATGGTATGTGTTGGGATACATACGATTTTGGCACGTTTGATTGCTTCAGAGCGACCTTGCCATGAGGATACGCGCGATATCGGTTTGAAAGCGTTGTCTTGTAGGACAAATACGCCCTACACGCCACCTTTATCAGCAGCAAGACATGGAGAGAGTAAACGAGGGACGAACGCGATGGTTAGTGCGCAGGTTATCCACTTGCTTGTCCCAACAAGACACCCAGAGCTCCTTGCAGACAAACTTGATCGCATCGAGAGAGTCGCCAAACAAGGATCTGTCGCGACACAGTCTAGACGGAAAACCGAGTCGAACGAAGCGTTGATCGTCGCTTGAAGAAGCCGTACCTCTCGACAAAATTTCCGCCGACATGGAGCCCAATGGCTTCCAAGCGGGCCCGAACACCTTCGTCTTCGTCGTCATCCGCGGAGGCCGCTTGTGCGCGCGACGACACGCTCCCAATGCTATCGCGGTTGGACGTCTGTGCTTTCGCAGGTGGTGGGGGTGGAGGGGGAGGGAGGATGCCGACTTCCGCCATTTGTTGTTCAATCTTCTTCGCGCGTGCAGCTGCTACGGCGGAGGACGCGCGAAGAGCATTGACCGCTTCGATAAGAAGATAGTCCATGGCGGCGCCGTCTACGAGACGAACGGGCGGGTCAGCGAGGAGGGCGATCGACGAAGCTGGAGCGGGTGAGTGCAAAGACGGTCGAGATGTCATATGCAAGAGTAGTGTACGATGGTGTCTAACAACAAGTCTACTGGCAAATAAAGGCGCCCAAAAAGAACCCACCGATCACTTCGATCTAACAATCCCGGACAACTTCAACCTACAAAGCCTACGTCGATTACTTATTACCCAAGCGATCGTATAGAAAACCAAAAAAAATAGAATACACCCCATCAAACCTAGACGCAACAAGGAACTCGATAGAACAAACCATCACCACCCAAGAGACCGACAAATCAATATGGAAATCCATTCGCCACCCAGATATACGGAGACCGATTCAAATCTTCCTCTACCGAGCAATGCACAAACTCGCTGCGCATCGGACGTTTTTGGCAGAATATCAACAACTACAAAGAACGAGCGTCCTGCGCAACGCACCGCTCGAAGACCTGGAACACATCCTAACCACCTGCCTAGCCGCCCAACAACAATCGATATGGGGACACCGTACGTGATGACTGGCCAAAAACTCTGCCCCCCCTGGAACCAACCAACCATATACCAAATTCTAGGAAGCGGAGCAATAACCCCCACCGGCACTAACACCGACCGCCCCACAATACAACAAAAAGCGAACGCACGCATCCAAAGAATACTACTAACGGAATCAGCACACTTGATATGGGTATCAAGGTGTGAACGAGTAATATCAGACCGAACATATACCCGACAAGAGATAAAATCCAGTTGGACAGACAAAATCAACCTACGACTCAACCGCTGGACTAACGACAGACGCCATAACAAAACTAACGAGGAAACCCGTACTAGAGCGGTCGACAAACCCACCTAAAAACTAGTTCAGCAACCCAGAGGTTTTAGTGGGTAGGAGGCTACCGAGTCCCTCTGACGAGACCGAGGCAACCGGATAGTCTGAGCCCGTGGGGCGTGCGTAAAAGCATTTCCCCTCGGACCGATGGTTTACTCATCGCTGTAGCGTATTTGGTCACTACACAATAACATCGCTTGTGCCGAAAAAAAAAAAATTAAGTCAGACAATTTCTGCCGTTGTACTAAATGAAGTATCTGTTTTTTCCCCTCACGTCTGCGTACTTGTCTGGTTTCGGTGGCTTGCCGTAGACTGGCTCCTCCATTTCTACACATGGAATGGTGTTCATCATCCTTGGACTTTAAACGAAACGACTCGAGACTTACTGAGCATATCCCGATATATTCTTGAGACAGTCGTGCTCCATTCACCCCTCCACATATGTGCACCTCCGCCAGCGGCAGGATCAAGATTGTACGTTGCCATAAATTCTCTTGCCGAAAACCCAAGGCGCTCATCCACCCCGAAAACCGGAACGTCGATGTGAGATTGTTGAGGAAGTAAAAGGATTGTATAGCGATGATACGGTGTACCCTTTTGGGGGTGCGGTGGTATATATTTCGTATGGTCGTTCGTATTAGCGATGAGCGGGGGGGAGATGGCTGATAGAGAAATGTTCGGTCTAGAGACACACTAGTCGTAAACGTCAGACAGCGACGACTTGGGACACGCACTGCAACCAATGGAGGAACGGCCGGAATGTACTATTGGCCGCGTCAGGTACGTCTAGATCTCGGTGAGCGAGGAAGTGGGATTAAATCTTGTTCATTTACCTGGATCCACCATTATCAACGTGTATAAACGTTCGTCCGTGTGGAAGACGTCTTTGTAAAGTCTGGGAGGATTAATGGTCTAATTTCTGTTTAGAAAAACGAGTGAATCGAGAACGCGTAAGAAAACTTACTTGCTCCGGCAGCAGAAAAATCCCTGGCTCCACGAATTTAGACTTTGAGGTTATTACCGTCTTGTGCTCCAGGTTGTGCTCCGGGAAAGACACGCGGAGGTCAAGTGATGGGTGGAGGTCGGGAACGACGTCAGGAACGACGTGCATTTGGTGAATGCGTTCCATCTGTAGGAACAATGAGGTGAATCAGTAACAAAAGTATCGAACGACGTGCCAAGAGGTCCAATGGGCCCTCTTTCCTCCAGCGCTGTTCAATAATATGCCTGTCCACTGCCTTTGACATGTCCGCTGGGAGCAATCAGACGTCGCCAAAACACAAAAATGCGAAAACCCTTGACGCACCCATCCCGTTTGCGCACTTCCACTGAACCTCGGGAAAGTTTACCTCGCTCTGTACTTCGAGATAGTGTAGTTGATCTTCCATCTTCTCGATGACCGCTGGGTCTGGTTCGGCTGCTTGCTTGGCGACCTCCAATGTAGCACGGAGGTGTTCCATCTGTAGTTTCAAAGCTTCCGAGTCCGCCTTGATGAATTTGAGCGCTTCATCAAATGCTGGAAGAACCCCATAGGCAAGTGGCCGTTTCCATTCTCTGGGCTGCTCGAGAGAAATCCTTGCCCGACGCGTCTTGAGAGGATACGTTCGACGTTTCGGAGAAGTACCTTTTGTTGTCGCAGAGGAAGCTAGCGTAGCAGTGGGTCCAACTAGTCCGACCGTACGCCGAGGTGACACCCTGCGTAAAGCGAGCATGACGGCGGTGACTCGATGCAGTGACAGCGACGAAAGTAAACTGTAAAACGCTCAAGTCGATTACATAACCAATTCGGTTGTGGAGGAGAAACACGCCGTTGGTCGATCGCATGCGAGGTTGGGCCGTATGGCGTCCGAGAGGGTTGAAGACGACGCTGTTAACCTGCGTGCGAGACATGTTACTTGTATAAAAGATGAACAGTAAATTAAATCGATTGAGTGGATTATCCCCTCTCTTCTTTTCAAGCCGGTCACCGGACTACCAGCTTTGCCACAGCACCGCGCTCATTCTGTGCGACGAGACAATGTGGGCGCTCCGAGGCTCGACCAGCACCTGTTCTCGGCTGGAAGCGCCAACGAAGATTCTCTGACGAGTCTGGTGCATCCAAAGATGATGATGCTGACCGGCTCTGCTGCCTATCGTGCCCAGAGCTGGTTGAACGCAGCGTTCGCGTTCCTCTGCCCAAGGTGAATCCGTAGATAGATGGTCTGGTCCAGTCTTGCTCTACATGGCATAAACCTTCAAGTTGGTGCGCATAACCGGAAGAACTAGTGAACAAGCCAACGAATAGCGGCCTTGGGGGGCCATTCCAACGATCGCTCCAGTCTGGGTCGACACACGAGAGTGGTCACCACGAACCAGAATCTAAGACAACGATCCCAAGTGAATGCCATATCGCGGGTCAAGTCATTTGGAGTCGTGGCCAAAGAGTCGACATGTGTCTTACGTAAGACACCATTGGATAGACATGTCCAAGGATTCAGGATCATCGAAAAAGCACAAAAAGTCGAAAAAAGAAAAGAAGAACGATGTCAGTAAAGTCGACAGCGAGCCATCTGTAGGTCAGTGATCGGCATGTTTTGGCCTCGAGGATCCCAAATGACACTGTTGTAGACAAGGATGAGACAGCTCAGACTTTTAGTAAAACTCGGGAGAAGAAGTCGAGGAAAAAGTCGTCCAAGGTGGACGATATCCGACCTGGTTCGGTGGAGCAGGCAGCAACGGATATAAGTGAGATTTCCCTACGTCTCTTCTCATATTACTCTAGCTCGCTCGATCAGATGTACCAACAGCGGATACCATCGTCGAGATCAAAAAGGACCGCAAGCGCAAGCGTCATCCCGAAGGCGAACTCAACGACGAACCCAGTCCATCCAAAAAACAAAAGCAGGGAAAAAGAGATAAACATGTCGATTCTGCTCAGCCATCTGCGCTCAAGGATACCCCAATCTCGTCGCCCGTTCAAATCGCTGCTACACCCACCGACTCTGCTGCTGCGTCTGCTTTCCTCACCAAGCACTCAATCAGCATTCATGCACCTCCCACTCTCCCGCCAGTCGTTCCCGTCATTTCCTTTGACCAGCTTCAAATACCACACGAACTCAAGGTGGCCTTTAAAGACTTCAAGGAACCCACTCCCATCCAGGCCTGCGCGTGGCCGCCAGCCCTGCAAGGTCACGACGTAGTGGGTATCGCCGAAACAGGAAGGTATGTCCCATCGACGCTGTATGCTCTCGAAGCATTGATTACAGTCATCCGTCCGTTCTTGGTTGGAAGTTGACGCGTTGCGATACACAGTGGGAAGACGTTGGCGTTTGGCATACCCGCGCTCGCTCGGCTCGTTTCAGCACCGTTGCGAGACCCCCCGCCGAAAAAGAAAAAGTCAAAGTCGACTTCCACGCATTCGGTATCGGTTCTCGTGGTGGCGCCTACGCGTGAGCTGGCACTTCAGACCCATGACGCGCTATCAACGCTCGGCGATCCCTTTGACATTGCCAGTGTTGCGGTCTTTGGAGGTGTCGACAAAACGCCGCAGATCACTGCGCTCAAGAATCGGAACAAGGATGGGAAAGTGACACGGATTGTGGTTGGGACGCCGGGGCGGATCTTGGATCTAGTCAACGAGGGTGCCTGCGATCTATCGAGGTATGTTTAAATTATCAGGGTGATCAGCTATTTTAATCCTGTCGGTCCAATTAGAGTCAATTATCTCGTGCTGGACGAAGCTGATAGGATGCTCGACAAGGGTTTCGAGAACGACATTAGAAAAATAATCTCTTATACGATGCAAGGAGCTGATCGTCAGACCATGATGTGTACGTCCTGATCCAGCACTCTTGTCAGCTGTGTATCTGAACGTATGTGGACCCTCGTAGTCAGTGCAACATGGCCAGAAGCAGTGCGGCGACTTGCAAGCACGTTCCAGCGGGATCCGGTGCGCATCACAGTGGGCAGTGACGATCTGACAGCAAATAGTCGCGTCGAGCAAATCGTAGAAGTGTTTGACGATCCTCGGGAAAAAGAGTGTGTAACTTCTCTTTTCTGATTCGTCCTACGCATTTGACTTTTGAGAACCCCGGTAATTTAGCTCTCGTCTGACGAAAACGCTGAAGGCGCTGTCTCACAAGAAAAACTCCATAAAAGGGTCCCCTGAAGCCCGCATTCTTGTATTTGCGCTCTATAAAAAGGAGGCATCGCGGGTGGAATCCACGCTGCGCAAACAGGGGTATTCTGTTGGAGCGCTCCACGGGGACATGTCGCAATCCGCACGACTGGACGCTTTAGAGAAATTCAAGACGGGAGAAACGGGGTTGTTGGTAGCGACTGATGTGGCCGCAAGGGGATTGGATATTCCCAACGTTGGAGCTGTCATTAATTACACTTTCCCACTGACCATTGAGGATTATATCCACCGGATTGGAAGAACTGGTAGGCCACCGTTTTATGGTCTGCGCGTCATGACTGACGTGCGCACAGGTCGAGGTGGTCGCAGCGGAAAGTCGATCACGTTCTTCACGGGAGAGAACCACGAACGGGCACTCGCTGGCGAGCTAGCTCGGGTGCTACGAGACTCCCACTTTGACGAGATGGCGGATAGATTGCATAAATTTCCGATGACGATCAAGAAGAAGACACATGGTTCGTATGGGGCATTCTTTAGAGATGATATCGGCGGAACGGCGACGAAAATTGTGTTTGATTGATGTTGGTCGTGCGTGCGCGTTGTAATTGATGGGAAGGAGGCAGTTGGAGCCTGGGCTTTGGAAATCTATGACTTGGATTTCATGACAACCGCAGCGATGGCGCTCCCAGCCTGAGAATACTTGAAATGAGCGCCTCGGTGGGAGGGGTCCGAATTTTTATTTTATTTTATTTTATTTTCCCTCTCGACTACTGAACTGAAGGTGACCCGATTTGAATCAAATCTCAATTCAAAGTGTACACAGCCAGCTAGCTACGAGACTTGACCGAGTCCATTTCACGCCTCGCCGCAGTCGTGCCCCCCGTCAAGCACACAGCCAACCAGCGACCATGATGGGCCTTTTCAGCCAGGCCGGCTCTCATATCCGTAGGGCACGAGGCTTGTCCGTGGAGGATAGGGCACCCGAAGATACAGAACCGGATGATACATCAATCCTGTGTGTCTTTTCGTCTTTACCCATCTCTACCATCCCCCACCCACCCACCCCTGCGTCCCTCCTCATGGGCTACTACATCGACTCCGCTGACTACGAATGCAGAGACGAGAACGAGGGCTCCATCATCACCTCGCTGATCTCCCAGCTCAGGTTCGCCGCGGCTCGTCCTTGTCTAGTAGCACTCGCTCATTTCGCTTCTCCTTTTCCAGAGTTGGCATGGATCTCTCAAAGGTGACGTTCCCGACGTTCGTCCTCGAGCCTCGCAGCATGCTGGAACGTATCACGGACTTCATGTCCCACCCGGACCTCATATTTGGGTAAGGGTATCTCGTCCTCTCCTCGTGTCATCACCAGAGTGCCCTAAGACCTTTCCCATCGCGACTCCCTTTGTGCCCTCGTCCTCCCCCATCGTGGTCGCGATCCAATACAGCGCCGAAGATTGCCCAGAACCCGAGGAAAGATTCATTCGCGTGCTGCAGTATTATCTGGCAGGATGGCACATCAAGCCAAAGGGCGTCAAGAAACCGTGCGTTCCTCGTCCCTCCCACTCCATACCACCTGACCGCATTCCAGGTACAACCCCGTACTCGGCGAGTTCTTCCGTTGCCGGTATGATTACGCGAATGGCACGCGAGGTTTCTACGTCGCAGAGCAAGGCAGGCCCCCCCACCGTGCATTGTATCACTTTGTCGTCGCTGATCCATGTGTGTGCAGTATCACACCACCCACCCATCTCCGCTTTTTTCTACATATCACCTGAGAACCATCTCGTCATTGTCGGCGAGCTGAGACCAAAATCCAAATTTCTCGGCAACAGCGTCTCGACGACCATGGAGGGCGAAAATCGAATAATACTATTGGGTAAACCGGGTGATGGAGGCAAGTCGCCAACTCATCCCACGTTGATCCAAACTTGATCCCCCAGAGCAGAGTATGTCGTCACGATGCCAAACATGTATGCGCGGGGCATTCTGTTTGGAAAGATGGTTTTAGAATTGGGTGATACCTGTACCGTCAAGAATGAAAGACATCGATTGTCTTGTGATCTCGAATTTAAGACCAAGGTGAACCCGATGCTCCGTTTCTTGCGTGCATGTCGTCTGATCAAGTTCTCGTATCCCAGGGTTTCTTCTCTGGCACGTACAACGCGATCGTCGGACGCGTTCGTAAGGGTAGCAGCGACACGGGCGAAGTCTCGGGCAGATGGAGCCACGTAATGGATTTCAAGAGTACCCCAGTGCGTACACACCCCACGCACGCTCTTTTACGCATGCTGATGTCCAACCTCTCTCGCTTTTCAAAGAACGGGACCAGACGCGTCCTATTCGACGTTGCCAAAGAAGGACAACACACCGCGCCCAAGTACGTCGCACCAGAACAAGAACAAGAACCGTACGAATCTAGACGGTACGTCATTCTCTCCCCCCCCTCCGTCCGTTCAGCTCGGCGATAAGGCTGGCTTTTGACGTTGACCCCATTGTTGCGTTCTCCCGTTTTTTAGACTATGGCACAAACTCACGCAGGCGATCGAGGCCAAAGACATGGAGGCGGCGACACGGGCAAAGACCGCAGTCGAGGACGCCCAGCGCGACCTCCGCCGCCGACGTGATGAGAAGGGCGAGACGTTTGTTCCTAGATTCTTTGAACTCCGAGATGGGCGGTGGTGCCCAAAGTTGAGGTGCGTTTGGGGGCGTTCCTGTTCTATATCGTTGATAATTCACCCCGTGGTTACCGTATCGACCAGCATTCCTCAAGATGCCTCTGAGACAGCAATACAAACCGTAGAGTCCTGGATATGGTCCACTGCATGATTTCCTTTTTCTTTCTTTTCTTTTCTCTTCTCTTCTCTTGCGCCACTCTGTCGTATTGCTACATACAGTTAGTTCATATCCTCTGTGACTCTCATCTCCCTTGTTTTTTTTTTTTGTGAACCCAACCCCGGCTTGCTCCTGTTAAACCCCCACACGCGCCATTCACACAACTAATGCATCCATTGGATTTGTACCTTGTAGCAACAGTGAAGGGTATATAAAGTGATCATGATTTCCGGAAAATCGTCGAAAACAAGATGTCAGGCGTTCCGCACAAGGTCGTGTGTGAAGGGTAAAAAAAAAAAGCCAGACAATGAAATGAAGCAATGTACAAGCAAGAACAAGCCTAAAGCGAGCGTAGACTATTATAAATCAGATCAAAGAGGTTATATCCAAAAGTAAAAAGAAGAAAAAAAAAAAAGATCCCCAGGAAAGAAGGCATATACAATGACAACACAAAAGGTCTCACCACTAGTGGCCCTTTACGACCACCATCCATCTTCGTCCACAGTAACATTGCTCGGCGTAGGCGACGCAACGGACTGCGCCCTGCTATACGTCGATGCTACGGATTGCGGTCTATACGACGGCGTCGGAGCCGCTCTTTTCACATAGGATGTCGTTCCCATATTAGGATATCGTTGTTTGGGTGCATGCATGGAATCCCAGACGGAGGACTGCGGTGGGGTATCACTGCGCGCAGGCAGTACACCATTGACACGTCCAACAGGCGTACGTGATCGATCGTCAACAAAGACAGTGCTTGCGCGCGAGTCTGGGCGCGGTGGCGACGTGTTCTTGGTGGGTGCGGGCTTGGCATACAATGGCACAGTAGGAAGAGTCTGGGCCCTGGCTTTGCCAAACTCGGCCTCGAGACGGGCCAACTGAGATTCGAGACTAGAAATCTGATCACGGAGTTTATTTTCACGATCCTGGAGTGACTGCATCAGCACATTTTTTTCAGACTGAAACGACGTGCAACATACCTTGACCAGCCGATCTTCAGCCTCCTTCTCTTCCAGTTGCAACCTGGCGAGCGAATAGTCGGCGTCCAGCTGTACGTGCGCCTGTTCCACTTCATCCAGCTTGTTCCTCGTCATCTCCAAGTCGCTCTCATACTCCCTCGTACGTCTCTCCCACTCGCTCGCCCGTTGTTGCGCCTGTATCAGATTTTGCTTCGCGGCAGTTGCAGTACGCTCGCTGTTGGAAGCCCGGACCTCCTGGTCGCGTACCCGTTTCTGGAGAGTAGCATGTTCAGACTCAAGTTGGCGATGCTGGTCTCGCGCGCGTCGGAGTTCTCTGAGCTCATCCTCGTCAACTTGCGACCTGAACATCGCAAGGGCCTCGAGTTGTTCCGTGACACGGCGGAGATCCTCCCAATGGCTCTGTTGAGCGACGAGCGACTCGTGCTCCTGTCGGACAAGTCCGAGTGATTGCGCGGTGAGTTCTTTCTCGTGCTCCGCCACCTTGAGTTGTATGTGAAGATCACCCAGCTGCGAACGCCAGTTTGACTCGTGACACGGAAATGAAAATCCACTGAGCGCCATACCTGTGCCTTCACTGCCTGTTGTTCTGCGACAGCATCCTTGTTCACCTTCTCCAACTCAGCAATGCGCTCTTGGTTGGTCTGAGCAACCACGTCCGACGTCTTCAACCTCGCCAAACTCTGCGACAGCGCCTCCTCCAGCTCGGAATTGCGCAGCTCCAACGCCGAAACCTCGGATGCGTGCGTGTTGATCGTAGCGCGCAGCTCCTCCACCTGCGCACGAAGGCTTTCGCGGTCAATTTCGACGTCCTTGAGCCGCTCGCTCAAGTTGTCCTTTTCAACACGCACTTGACCGTGCGCGCCACGTGCTTTCGCCAGCTGTACTTGCAGATCGTTGTTTGCTACCTTGAGCTTACGAATCTCCTCTGCATCGCACTTGGTCGCATCACGTGAGACAGCAAACTCGGCATGCGCATTTTGCAACGCGGTCACTGCAGCGTTGAGCGTTTCAGGTAGAGTATCAAGACGATCGCTGAGGACTTGATGGAATGCATTTTGCAACGCGACCAGATCGTCTTTTTGTGCGACCATCGCATTCTGACCGTTTGCAATGCCTTCGACAGTGGTCTGGAGCAGACCAAGATGAGAGAGGACCGCTTCATTTACTTCAGAACTCGTTGATGGCAATGGTTCCGCCGACGTCGTTTGAACCGCTTCGACAGCGCGTTTAAGCTCGTCAAGGTGAGAGGGCAAGCTAGATACGAGCATGGCCAAGTCGGCGTGCTTGGCAGCAAGATCGTCGCTCTTGTCCGACAACGATCCTTGAGATGCTGCCAAGGTGTCGAGCTTGGGCGCGACGTCCATGATAGACTGTAAACCTCCAAGTACACTCTCGGTGACTTTACCCGAAATGGAATCCACGTTAAACGCCTTGTCGCGGTTGGTCAGACGAGCGTCGAGGCGCTCAACGACTAGGTCAGAAACATGCTCCTTGATTTCATGCGCATCGATCGGCGCGATGACTCGACGGACTTCGGAGGTGATCTGGGCAATGAGCATATTCGTGTCCAGCGAGGGTGTCGAAGGTAGCATGGGAACGAGACTCTCCACAATAAGACCTGCCGTCTCGCGCTTATCAGCAGCGAGGTCGATGAGCTGCTCAATATTCGGCTTGACTGCCTGACTAAGTCTAGCAGTGAGCACGTCGTAATCGACCGTCTCTTGGCGCAAGCCCTGGAGATGTGGGCCGAGAGCAGTCAAAATCTCCTCAATGAGCGTGCTCTGTTCATACGGGTTCGCGAATGGCCGAGTGTCGATCTTGCTCGAGAGTTGGCCGAGCGTGTTGAGAACGACTTGGAGATTACGGTGGTTGATCTGATCAATGATCGGGACGAGCTCCACGTTGTTCGCTGACGGGGATGCAGACTGCGCCTGCTCGATGCGAGAGAGAGCCTCACGAAGTTCCGTTTGCAAGAGCAACAGGTTTTCAGCATGACCCCGTTGTACAACATCACGGATGAGCTCAAGGTCGAGCTCACCACGGGCATCCATTTGACTGTCATCCAATCCTCTCGCCGCGGATTCCTGGAGCTGCGTCCGAAAGAGAGCAACAACTTCCGCGATCGCGTCCTCGGTGGCAGGGCTGATGGAGGCCGCAGTCGTGCCGCGAGACTTGGCAATCTCTGAACGAATCATTTGGAATTTATCCTCCAAGACAGCTTCAATCTTGTCTTCGAGTGCTTGCGCTTCGAGACGCTTCGTGAGATTGAGGGCAGGTATCGATATATTGGACACGGATGAATTGTGTGCGCTATGCATAGCAGGCAATGACGAACGGCGCTTGATCGCAGGAGTGAAGATGTCTGGCGAGTCGGTGCTCTCGCGCTTGAGGCCGGGATCTGTGACAAGGCGTGACCTGGATCTGTGTGCAGACAAGGAAATGGCTGGCATTGCAAGATCGTCGAGTGAGGGACGCTGTGAGTGCTCGAAAATTTCGCGTGAGCCGAGTCGCGAACGAACAGTTCGTCGCGTTTTTTCGTCTCCGACAAGGGCTTTGAATACGCCAGCGGGAACGGTGTTCGTCGCAGTCGGATTCTTGAAGTCGAGAGGAATGGGTGCACGTTTTGGCTTCGTGACCGCAACTGTCGGAATAAAATCCTCATCGTTCTGTAGTTCCTCAGTGTCGTTATCAGCCAAGCCTTTTTCAAGTTCCGCATCCACCGATTCCTCAAGACGACGCATCGAGTCGCTCGGGAAGCCGGAGAAAGTAAGGGGCTGCAATGGGCCACCACTGATATGTAATTCCTGAGATCCTGATACACGTGGTGAATTCGGCGCAGTGTGGCGGATGCTGCGAGGCGTATCGTCCAGTGGCGGAAATCGGAATGATGCCATATTTTCCTTGCCGCTGTCGTTGTCGCCATCTTCTGATAAAGTAGCATTTGAACCACGCCGTTGTCTCTTTTCTCTGCCTTGTTGGGCGCGCGCTGGAGAAGGCTTGACAGGTAGGGGAGGGAAGGGACGCAAACCAGGTGATACAGGGAAAGGGAGCTGCGGTCCACCGGGAGGTGGGCGGAAGGTAAATCCAGCTGGCTTGAATTCTTGCGCAGCCGCGTTAAGCGGTTTGCCAAACGAAGACAAGCGGGCGTGACCCAACGTCGGTGGTGGTGGCGGAACAGCCCCATCCAAAGAGCCCCATGGACTTGATTGCCGGTTCTCACCGAACAAAAATGGCTTTGCGTGTGGATTAAGGGCGGCGGAGGGCGGAGCGAGAGGTACGATATACTGCTCGGCGGGAGGTTGATCGGAACCAGAACGAGAATGTGTTACTTCCGAGTCGCATGTGATGAAGTGTGACGAGACATTCCTGGAATGTGGGAGAGGTGGGAGAGGCCGACGTCCCGGGGTCGAAGTCGACGATGGGCCGAGGGTGAAGTCCACAGGATCCACACCAAGGAACGCTGCCCTCTGTTCTGCGTGCATCCCGTCTTCGCTTGGATTTGAGACCAAATCAAAGTCACGGCGTACACGCAAGCCAAAGAGACCCGTCGGTGGGGCAGGAAAGTTGGGCAGCCTTCTCGGTGTTTCCAACTCCATGTCCTGATTTCGATTCCTTGGGCGAAGCAGATGGAGTTGCATCCGCTCCAGACGCGCCCGCTCCTCGTCTGAGGGATTAGACCATTCACCGATGCTCTCCTAGCAAACATCAGAATGCAAAAAGCGTGGGCTGCAAGTCAGACGGCCTTACCTCGTCGTCCGACTCCAAGCGCACGTCTTCGGACCCTGTCCATTCACCAACAGCCTCCTGGTCCAAATCGTCGATAGTCGGATTGCCCACTGGACTTCGAATCGGCACCACATCCACTTGGACGGGTAAATCGGCGTCGTGAATGCCTCCAACAGAGTGCAACGAGAGCGCGTGCGATAACCTCGAAACATGTCTTGAATGAATCCTACTTTGCACGACGGGCGTCATTCCTTCAGGTTCAGTACCAGGTGGACTGGCAACAAGAGCAAGGCCAAGGTCATCTTCATCGTCTCGAGTTTTTTCATCCACGTCTGTATCAGGATGCGGTACATCCTCTGGCGGCTCTTCCTCCTCTGGTATATCTAGGCCAAACCCACGGGCAAAGTCTGGGCGGCTGCTTCCTCTACTAATACTAGGAGGAGCAAGAGACGTTATTGACATGGGAACGCGACCTTGTGGCGCGTGAATCCCTGCACTAGGAGACGGTACATGATGTTCGACGTCCTGCTCTATACTGTCAGAGCCCAGGACGGCGCTGGGACCAAACGGGTTGAAGGCTGCGGAAGGATTGTAATACGGCGGAATAAACGGAGGTGGTGGTTGTGCAAGCGAGAGACTGTGACCGTGCCTGTTTTGCAGTCTGGGGGGTAACTGCGATCCAGGGGACGGCGTCAGGTCAAACGTCTGTTGGGGCGAACTCGTCAACGAATTTACGGCCGAGGCATTCTGAGACTGCTGTAGTTTATTCAATTTGAAATAGAGGAGCGATGGGTCTGCTGGTGATGATATCTAGCAATGAGATTGAGCAACCCAGTTACCATGCTCACTCAACGAGGCAACTTACCGAAGCAGCACGGGCATGAGGTGCATGAAGAGCGACGGAGCCACCTGCACCTCGTTCAACACCCAATCTCTCTAGCTTTTCTTCAATGACCCGCTGTCTCAGAGCGTCCCAAGCGACCTGACAGCAAAACGAGTCAACGAAACACACACGACGCGAACACGTGTTTTCGTACCTTTCCAGGTAGGAACACGTCGACAGTATCAGGAATATGGCGCCTCCAGGTATCTGGGGGGTATGGGTCCGCCGTGGCTATTTCGGGGGGCATCACGACGGGCTGTTCGTGACTGGTCGTGGGCATGGGCGTACGCGCCCACGTAGGGCGGTTCGGTGCCTGGTCATAGGTTGCAGGTATCGTCTCCACTGGCAGGTTGACGACGATTTTTTTCCCCTTTGTAGCAGGTGGTGGTGGGGCCGGTGGAAGCGGGCTGTGTTTTCGGCCTGGGCCGCCCAAGGGCGCCTTCGGTGGACCGCCGATGCTGACGCTGGGTGCGCGTCTGTTTCTCGGCATGAACGGTTGTCCGAACGGCGGCACGACTATTGGGAAACCCTGGCCGAGGGGTGTGATGGGGATGGCGGCCGGCGGTGGTGGTGGTGGTGGGTAGCCGGGGAAGTGTGCGATGCTCGAGTGGCCCTTGTGATGCTGGTAAGCAGGACGACCTGCTAATGGTGGCGCATTTGGGGGAAAGAAGGACTGCATGGGTGTCTGGAGGGGCGGAGGCGCGATTTGGAACGGGGGTGGGTGGTAGCTCTGTTGGAGGGAGGTTGGGAGGCCCGGGGAGAATATTGGCTGTCTCCCGTCGAAGGGCTGCTGCATGTTGAGAGGAGGGGGAATCGAGAGACGAGGAAGATGTGCCGCCATTCTCGAAAAAAAAGGACCAACCCGTTCCAACCTACAAAAAATTTGGCAAAAGTCGGTCGTCGAGGAGAACAAACACAGGTGACTTCGCTTGTATTAAGTAGCCACGTGCACTCCATTTATTAGCGAACCTACTAATCCTCGTACATGTCACCATCCGAATCAGACTCAATCTCAATGTACTTCTTCGCCTTGCCCCTCGCTGCACGCGCAGGTGCAGCAGCACGCGTCTCTCCCACGTCGCTCATCATTATCTCGTCTTCGTCCTCGTCACTCCCCACCACCTTCTTCGGAGCAGCCTTTTTCGCAGCCGCAGGCTTGGTCCCCGAGGGCTTGCGCGACGTGGCCTTCTTCGTCGTTTCTGGCGGTCCAGCCTTGCCGAAAAAATCAGTCACAGCCGCCTGCGTTGTCTTTGTCTTCTTTACCGCAGGTCGGATGTATATCTCGTCGTCGCTCTCACCCTCACCCACAGGCCTGGTAATACCATGTCAGACACAGAATTTCAATTTCATAAAACATGTGACACATACGACTTGCGCTTCGGTGCATCCTCAGCTTTAGCCTTCCCTTTGCCTTTTGCTTGCACAGGCGGAGAATCGAACATCTCCACGTCTGAGTCCGAGTCCACCTTGACAGGTTTCTTCGCGACTGTCTTCTTCTTCATAGGTACGTCCGAAAAGTCACTTTCCACATCTGATTTCACCTTGGTAGGCGCCTTTTTCGCTGGTGCCTTTTTCGGCGGCGCAGGTGCTGGTTTTTCATCGTCATTCTCTTTCTTCGAGGGTCCCGCGACTGCAGGCTTCGGCTTCGGCTCCGCCTTCTTCTTCACCGCGGCTTTGACAGGTTTGAAGTCGTCCTCTGACCCATCCGAACCAAAGTCTCGCCGTCCAGTCAACGACTTGCGATGCTTAAGCGTCGTCTGCTTCTTCTTCACCTTCTTCCCGTTCGCATCAAGCAATGTCTTGTTATCAAAGTCTTGGCATGATTTCTGCAGTAAAAACGTTCACTACGGCAAAACAACAACAAGCCGATTCGCGCTTACCTCCCAATCTTTTAGGAAACTGTCTAGATCCTCGTTCCAGAGTGACACTGGAGTACGCTCGAGCAGCCGTAAAAGTTCCGCTTCCTTGTCCGCGGCTTGTTGCAAGAGTTTCTCGATCTAGTAGTTACCCCAATTAGATGTCCATACGTTAGAGCCGCCCCAGACATACCTTCTCCTTTGTCAAATTCCATATTGGCATACCCAGCAGATAGTCGTAGTCCGTTGATCCAGGCGCATCCTCGGCCGCTTCCTCTTCATCCTCGTCACGCATAACGACATCTTCAATTTCGCCCGCCGCTTTAGCCTTGGTCACCTTGGGGAACGGACGGAATTTATGCTTTCGCAAGTCAACCATGATGTCCGCTTTCTTGCGGTTCGACACCACGAGTTCCTTCTCAATAATCATCTTCACGAAACGCGCCTGGTTGGACAGCCTATCGAACTGCATTTGGAGCTCATTCGCCATGAAATCCTGTACAACCAACCACCTCCCATCAGCGTCGAGAACACGAAAACCATACCCTACCCACCTTTCGCTTTTGATAGCACGCCAGACGTTTAGGGTAAAATTCTTCAATGATCTCCTCGGGCGAAGAATATTTCTGAATCTTGCCCTCAAAGTTGAAACAGATCATGTTGCTCGTGTTGATTTTGCTCGTCAGCTTGAAGAACTCTATCAAACCTTGCTCCTCCGCCTTCTCGAGTTCCTTTGCACCCATGCTAATGACAAAGTGGACGTTGACGTTGTCGTGATGTTCTTTGTAGTCCTGTTCATCACGTAACTCAATATACCGTGGACGAATGCTGTAGATGGGTTCCATACCTTGATAACACCATCCCCTTTCTCACCGATCATGGCTTCCAAATCGGCCTTGTACGACTGGGTCCACTTATGTATAGGCAACTCGGTGATTTCGACGGTCGTATCATTGATCTTGCGCGCGACACCGACGACGTCGTACTTGTGTTCCGCAACCTTCCTGATGGTCCCCTTGAAACCTCGCCACCAAGGGAGCATAGGAAGTATCTCTTCACCAGCCATCAGCCGCCGTAGATTCGCAACAATGTCCTCTGGATTGTAACACGGGATAGTGGTACTCCAACCTAGCAACCTGTGTTTGGCAACCATGAACCTATCCAAACGAGAATGACGCTTACCTGTTCCTATACCCTCCGCACCATTGACGAGCACCATTGGTATGATCGGCATATAGTACTCTGGCTCGATCCAATCGTTATCTTCCTTTAGGTAGGTCAACAACGGGCCATCGTCCGGGTTGAACACCGTCCTCGTCAGGGGCGCCAGCTCAGTGAAGATGTACCTAGCTGAGGCATGGTCTTTACCGCCCATATCACGCGTTCCGTACTGACCGTTCGGCAGCAACAAGTTCATGTTGTTCGAGCCGACGTAATCCTGAGCGAGGTTGACGATGGTCATGGTCAGCGAGGCTTCACCATGGTGGTACGCTGCGACTTCAGAAATATAACCGACGAGCTGGGCGACCTTGATCTCCTTCTTGAGCTTGCGCTTAAAGCAACCCCAAATAACCTTTCGTTGACCTGGCTTCAGACCGTCCACAACAGATGGTATAGAGCGAACGTTGTCCGCCATCGAGAACAGGATCAACTCTTTGTTGATGAAGTCCGAGAACGGGATCTCGTCCATATTGTGGTCGAGGTATGTTCCAGGCTACATGCTGGTCAGATAATACGGGAACCGGGATGATGGGCTCACCTTGAACTGTCGGAGCCATTCTTTCCGATCATCAGCCTTCTTCTTGCTGAACGCCAGCTCTATGAGTTCCTTATCGCCATCTTGGGTAGAGGCAAACGGAATCATGTGCTTTGCCATGTTACCAAAGTAGTATCGAGCATCCGCATCACTGCTAGTCCCGAGACCCTGTCACACCTGAATGAATAGGGTGCAAACAAAAACCATGCGCTAAACGAACCTTGTAGTACTTCGAGTCCCACTTGTGCGCATCAGGCGTTCTCTCCAGCCATTGCTCGTATTCAGGTATAGTGAAGAAATCGATACGCTGCTTCCCTTTCGATACCCGCACAATAGGTGTTACGAACTCGACAAGGAAATTTGGGATTTTGAGCAACGAAGGATAGAAATGGTCCAAGAAATTGATAAGGAGACCCTTGATATGGGAGCCATCATGATCCTATATCGAGACGAGGGGTTAAGTTCCGGTCTCGTAAAACAAAATTAGCCTGACCTGATCAGTCATGATCATCAGTCGACCGTAGCGCAAACTGCTGACGTTCGTGTACTCTTTGTTATGCTGTAAACCCATGATTTTCTTGACGTTCTGAATCTCCTCGTTCTTCATGATCTGGTCATGCTTAGCTTCTCGTACGTTCAACAACTTTCCACGCAAGGGGAAAACGCCAAAATTATCACGTCCAACAACACCAAGACCTGCGACTGCGAGAGCCTTGGCGGAGTCTCCTTCCGTTAGAATGAGAGTACACCGATCAGCGTTCCTTGTTCCAGCATTGTTGGCATCAGCAAGTTTCGTCATGCCGGCGAGGCTATCATAGAAGTGAGTCTTGAAATGGCGCATATATGCTGTCTACTTGCCGGTTACGCTTCGATCCGTCAGTCTTTTTGATCTGTTGATCAGCCTTGAACCTTGCCCAGTTTAGCACGTTGTCAATGATGGAAGATTTCAAAACTGGTTGACAATACATGAGCCTCCGCATCGCAGAAATCATTCAGACCGACCTTTCTTCATAAATTCCTCCGATAAAACTGGTTTCGAACCAAACTTGGACGCGGTCAACGTCAGCGTCTCCTTTGTCTGACTGTCGAAAGTGGGGTTCTCGATGAGAGCGTTCACGAAGATCCACATATGATTCTTGATCTGTGCAGGCTTGACCTTGGCAGCCTTGTTCTTCTTCTCAATGGCAGCGATCAAATTCTTTGCGATCTGGTCGGCCATAAGCGCGACATGGGAACCACCTTTGGTCGTCGCAATCGAGTTCGCAAACGAGACCTGTTGGAACGATCCTTCTGAGACGGCAAAGGCAACCTCCCAGCGCGGACTGATTTGCTCGTAGATCATGCTCGGTTTCGCTTGGGCAGCACCGCCGGAATTTGCGGCCGCCTCGGCGGCGGCGGACTCAAGGTACATTTCCACGTACTGCTTGAAATTCTTGATCTTCAGTCGTTCCTCGTTGAGGTAGACCTTGACATCCCTGACTGTGCCAGCCAAGTCATAAACGCGCCTCTTGAGGAGAGACAATGTATCGGCATCGATACGGTCCATCCCGAACAGCTTCAGGTCGGGCCTGAAAGTGACTCTGGTATAGTCCTCGCCTCTGGAGTTCTTGGTAATCTTGGCGGCTCCGCATTTACCCATGTTGTTCGTCCACGTTTGTTTGTACTTTTGACCCGAATTCTTGTCAGCGGTATCGATGGTGAATTCGTGCGAGTAAATGTTTGCCAGCTTGGCACCATAACCGTTACGACCACCCACTAGCCTCTTTTCGGTGTCGTCATAGTTAGAGCCGGCCATTAAATGACCAAAAATGAGCTCCGGAATATAGATCTTCTCCTTGTTGTGTATCTCGATTGGTATACCGCGACCGTTGTTGTAAACGGATATCGTTCCTTCGTCTACATCAATACTGACTTTGAGCGCGTCCATGTTGGGATCGTTGACCTCGAAACAACTTGGGTGAAACGACGCGCCTTACGAAGTAATATACGTACCTTGTGATCTGCTGCATTGACCAGGATTTCGTCCACAATCTTGAAAAAGCCCGGAACATAACTGACTTCACGATGGACCATGCGCTTGTTCTCAGAGTCATACGTCCACATCGACTGAGAAATGGTCTCCACGCTCCCGATGTACGTGTCAGGCCGCTTGAGGACGTGCTCGACTGCTGTCAGCTAGCAAGGCATCAGCAAGCATCGCGGGACACCTGGACGACGCGTACCTTTACGTATTTTTCCGATGCTGTTTTCTTCTTCCCGTTCGTCGTCGCGGCCGCAGCTGGCGCGGGGTTCTCGTCATCGGAGTCACCATCAACCTCGACGAAATCTGAACCACTCTCTATTGCGTTGTCATCCTTGTCCGCGAGAACCTTCTTCTTGGGGGCCGGCTTTGGTTTTGGAGTGGGTTTGGTTGCCTTCGTGGCAGGTTTCGAGGCAATTTTCTTGCTGGGAGCTTTCGTCTAAGACAGACGAGTGGCAGGGTGAGCACGCATCCAGGGTATCGGGCAAAAGGAGCGGAGACCCTTACGGTCTTCTTTGCTGGGGGTGAGAAGTCGTCGCTCTCGGTGCCCGAGACGTCGAGGTCGAAATTCTCGGCTTCTGAAGAGCTCATTGTCGAACTTTCGCGTTGCGTTGTTGACCGTGTCTCAGTGGAACGCGGATGAACGCGTTTATGGTCAAAGCACGTGACCTACTTTGGCTTGCTTATCTAATGCTTTCTAGGCTAGGTTGTCAATGTGATGTTCTCCTCCCTCTTTAATGAGTCTCCCTCGTTAGAATATGTCATCAACTGTGTGTTCTTCCCTGTCTACCACCCGAAGTACAGCGATGATAGCCAAGAGAATACTCATGCACTATTTTCTGCAGTGCATGTGGCAGCTCATGCTTATGAAGAGCACATAGATCATGCAACATTGAGTAGTAAATTGCAACTTCTGCAACATGTTTGTTTTGAGCAGCGCATTGACCCAGTATATTCAAGGGGGCTCTTTCTTGATGAAATGTCTGTGTTCAAGTGTTTGGGGCATCTGTCACATCCATGCCCCTGCCAAGCAAACCCCTATCAACTCTGGCCAACTCTGGCCAACCCCTGACCAACTCCAGACCAACTCTGCTTCAGACCCCTATCCAAGTCTGACTTGGACCTCTGTTATCCCCATTAAGTACAGTACCTTTCCATAATGAGTATATGTTAGCCCTCTGGCTTTCAGTTACACTGTACCCCTGTTGTGTATTACTGCCCCCATCATTCCTCACTGTGATGCTCATTGCCACCCTTGTAGTACACTGTCATATCCCTAACTTCAACCATAGCTATCAACTCCGAACAACTCCAGTCGGACTTACATACCTTAGCAGATTTCGAGAAGTCATTTCCTTTCCACAGACTTCGCGCCAGAGTTGTAACTCTGGCTGGACTTCTTATCCCCGTTAGTACTAGTTCGATCCATTTCATCCTGTCTGTACCTCGCAGTACCTTACAACCCATCGGCTTATATTCACCCCTGCTGTCACTCTCACTGTGTCTGGCTATGTCAC
>JBBPLG010000026.1:0-99447 GCA_038089695.1 Xanthoconium separans | reverse complement strand
CGGAGATTTTTCTCTGGTGCTAGGCACTGAGTGTACGACGGGACACCATACTTGATCCAATGGCGTTCTAGAGCAATAGTTGCTACGTCAACCGCTTTTTGTTTTCCAACTGGCAACGATGTAGCACATGCCACCCTGCCCTCTGCCTGGGGTTCTAACAAGCAAGGCGCACCAACATCGTAGCAACTCTCATTATCATTAGGTCAAACCTCATCGACCCACGGTCCCTCCGTCAACGTAAAGTAGCTAGAGAACATGGCACTGGGAGATCTAGCTCTCCATGAAAAGCACGAAACGTGTGGTGACGATTTTTTCGGCTCGAAAACGGACGTGGAGGCAGGTCCCCCAAGTTTGAAATTTTACGTTCAATTTCTGCACTTCACAGAATATCACAAAGGCGCAGCTGACAGGACTCCCGCGTCTATGCGCTCTCTGGAGGAGCTGTATCTTTGAAACAAATGAGGAACAACAAAAGTGATCCAGACCGCGATCATCCTCCGCAACCCCTTGGGGACTATCTGGTTGGGTAGGGCCAGCACAACAGACCATAGATTTCATCGAGATTTACCCTAAGGAGAAGCTGAACTGGGGCGAAACGTTAGTTCCGTTATGGCGTGACCACCGGTATTCAGCTTCATTTCGATAGCTGCAGGTAACAACCACCTTGTGGCGTTCACATCCGAGGGACGTACATATGCACACCTAATAAGCAAGCATGTTCATTGTAAAACTTGGCCTGCGAGTATTTCTATCGAACTTGTTTCGCGGTCAGTAGCGGATCCGCATACAAATGACGTCGCCATCGCTTAGGATGGCTCCTCTGGGTGTTACAGCTGAGCGTCTGAATGCATCACACTTGGTTCGGCGATCCCCTGTTCGAAATACCATCACCAAAAGAAGTCAAGACTGCTGCTGGCGGTCGGAGCAGCTTTGTCAATACTAGGTAGGGTGCTTGGTTGGGGTGTGAATGCACATGGTATGTCGCGATCAAGTTTCGGATGCCTCGGCGACTTACCATCAACCAGGTAGATTGGCCTTGGATCAGGCATGACTTTGAATTCTATCATGATCCCCACCGAAATTGACCTGGCCAGTTCCTATGGAGACGAAGTGACTCGATATATATGCTGATTAGCTCCTGAATGCATACGACCTGACTTTGACTGAACGTTGTTATAGGTGGTAACTTGACCTGCTTCGTCGCAGAATGGAGAGCCCGAAAACCACATACTTATGTTGACATCTTCTGTTGTGGTAACGGTCAGCGGGGACTAGGTAACAATACCTTTTATACTTTTCAAGGCAACCTTGTCCGTGTAAGAAACATCAGCAGTCTTCACGGATGTGAGTGATTATACGAGTCAATGACTGATTTTTGGGTGATCGACGTGCCTTATCGACCAGATCGTTCCGCATACCATCTCGGTGTCACCGCGTCACCCACTGGTCACGTTTTATCACTCAGGTACACGCGGGTCCAGGAGGTTCAGGTCGAGATCTTGTTGTCTGGGGCTATAACCATGAGTACCAGCTTAGGGACTGGGTGTGCGGTTGCTGGTTACGGTAATAGTGTTGTTTGGCAAACGCGTAGCACGTGATATTCACGTGGAGCTGGGGCTGATTCAACTCCGGGTTTTGGCTTTATCCTCATGACTAGGGAATTACAATCCAAAGATCTTGAAGAATGCATGTGCGCGTTCGTGACTTGATTCCTTTGTGGACATGAACTGACACCTAACTTTGTCAGAAATCTTATGCGAAAGATGACAACCATTATCGACCCTGCTGACGACTACCTCACGATCACTGCCGCCGAAGAGCAGATGAACGTTAACTATGCCAGAGCCAAAAAAGAGAATGATGAGGCATACGCCAATCTTAAATGTGTGTGCCAACTTATTATGAGTTGTATTCAAGGGATTATGAATCGACAGCTCTCTCTCGTCTATTGGACGCGGCACGAAAATCGTCGACACGACCATCCAATGTCCCGACTCTGGAACAACATGCTGCGCGATTGAACGAATTTGACGTGTCGCGTATAACTCTGGCAAAGGCGATACGGGATGCTGAGAACTCGATGGCGAGTAAGGAAGCGGAGCTCGCCGCACTGAAAGATATTGCTCGGAAACTAGAGGAGTCTGATCCAGCCCATGAACATCAGCGCGAGTTAGACGGTTTGACGTGAGTTTGGCCAGGTTCAACGAATAATTAAATCACATGCCTTCTCACCCAGGTTACGTCTAAAGATATATAAAGGGATGGGATTTGAACCTGTCTTACGCGAGGACGGACAGGTGGCAAAGATGCTTATTCGTGAGTGGTCGATTTTGTGGTACCTTCATCTGATGCTAGAAGCATGGGTAGGTGGAGACTCGGGTGACATTCATTGTGCTATCCCTGATGGACACGATTTCCAAGAAGCGGAGGTTGCCTGGGGGTTGGCAACTTCATGACATTACAGGTCTATATAAGTGTTCTGTTATTCAATGGTTATAATCAATCCAAGTCGTCTTGTCTTCAGGAAGGGTATAACAGCATCGCAAGATCATGTACATATGTAAAGTTCAGAGTTGTTGCAAAACCTATGAAAGCAAGTTAGGGGATCAACAGTACCACAAGATGACAAGGAACCTAACCTGCGTTGCTTGCTTGACAACCCACACCTTCTTGTCTTTTGACTTTTCACCCATCTCCCGCACTTTGGCTTCAATTGCGTTCTTTTTGACCTTGTGGATACGAAGATCTTGATAAATGCTTTCAACAAGAAAGTTAAGGCTGGGGGTGGCTAGGTCGGTTATCTTCGCGAGCAGTGTCCCCAGATGTGCATCAGGGAAAACCGTTTTCGGCGCGGAATTTGTGGTACGCTTGAATGCTGATGGACCGGCCATACCGGTGAGAGGTTGGACTACGCTAGGCGAAGACGAAACCGGTTGGGAATTCTGCACTTCCTCGGACAAGACGGATATGAAAGCGAACGGATCAATAGGATGTGGTGTATCTGGACAGGAATTCATTGATATGGTGAGAGACACAATGACGAGTTGATGACGAGGCCATACCATTTAGGAGCTGTATGCGATATACATTGAAGGGATTATATTCACAATGGCTGATCTGTGACTCCCAGAATGGACCTTTCACATAAGGTACGAGTGGTACCACCACTTTTCTCTTTTTGTCTGATCGCCTCTCGCTGTGGTCTGCTTTTCGTTTCGCTGGAGGCATAGGCGAATCCAGTGGTTGGGGTAGGTCATCCAGGTTAAGAGGTGGAATTTCTTCGTCATCGTCAACTAGCCAGCTGTCCAGATCCGAGTCAGCATCTTCAGCATCTGGTTCGTCATCGTCTCCATCATCTACCACATCGTCGGCATCATCTGGACCTTCGTCCTCCCATTCTTCCCCGCTATCGTACCCATAGTCATGGGCTAACGGATCACGCTCGAGTGGTGTGCGGGGGCCTACTATACGAGAGTTACGGGACCATGTCCCATAGTACCCTGGGCGAGAGTCCTCATGGAAGATAAGGACTTTGACAGGGAAGACTTGGCGATTACGGAGCTTGGAAAGCAAATGACGGACTTGTGTCGGGTCACCTGCGATCTCGGCGTCGTTAAGTTGTGATATGGTGTCGCGGACACTGCGAAGGTTATAAGTCTTCAGCGAGGACACTTTGTAGGCCCTACGGCAAATATTCAGACTGCTCCGACGAAGCTCCTCGATTAGGTTTTGCAAACTCGCAGGTGGATTACTGGGGGTAGACGAAATTGCTGTCTCATCGGATAGCATCTCGAGTTCGGCGGCCTCTTGCGCTGGCGCATCATCATCAATGACAATAGCCTCTTCGTGAGTTATGCCAGTCATTCGATTGCGAGATCTGTTGCGCTCTAAAAACCAATTGTACGGTGCGAGTTGCGTGTCTTTCTTTAACACGAATGGCCTGAATGTCTTTTGAAATTCGCTGTCCACAGAAGGACCAGCGGAGGAATTTGAGTCTTTGGTGGGCGAGTCGCGAATGGTGGGTTTGGTCTTTCCGAAGAAATTAGCCATGATCGAACGGGATCTGTCTTGAGCTTCCTTTTGCCTCTTTTCTTTCTCTGCCTTCGCCGCTCGTTTCTCTTCCTTATCTTTGACCTGTGACAACGACTGAACAAAGAAACGATGCAGGAAGAAGGGGGGTATTACTTTGGCGGCTTTTTCTGGGTCGAAAGCCTTCTTGGTACGTCCTTTGGGTGCCACGTTCTCGGAAAGCTATAGTAATGCCAGACGAATGCCGGCGCTGAGCTCTAGATGACAAAAGATAATTAAAAGGCTCACTACTTCGAGATCTACCATGTCGGTGGGTGCGTCTTTCGACGTATGGTCCTCCAAGAGACTCTCATTGTTGCTCTCGGAGACAGTAATTGGTTCCGATTTGTTGATATCTTTAGTGGGAAGCTTGGTGATACCCTTTGGGTCGAGAATGGCATCTCGTTCGACTTGGGAAAGACTCTCAAAGGTTGCACGCAAATTTGCACATGCCTATTTACTGTGAGCAAATTCGCTTGCGACAGAGCGGAAGGTCATCGCGCACCTGAACCCGTTCGGCCAGTCTTACTTCCACATTCTCCCGGGCAGATTTTGGTAGCCAGTCTTTGTAGGCATCTTGCACTTCCCACCGCCAAACGCAGACTGCTGCCGGGAGTTTCTGACCCGAGGGACTGGCAAGGCCGTAGTTAACCCTAGTCATCACCATCCTTATCGCTTGTTCCACTGCTAAAAGGGGGAGGAGTGATTCAAGGTTTAAACGGCGAGCCTCCTCGACCTCGCCCGGACCAGGGAGTATAGTTGAACGGATCTGTTTGGCTAGCGGGACGATACCCTTGTCACTAGGTTGGGTTGGCGAAATTCACGAAGGAACTGAACCGACAGCGCACCTTTCCTGAGCTAATTTGACTATGAGGGGTTTATGTTCCTCGGGTATGTTGGTTAGAGGTTGGTCTTGACTCTGAACACGCGAGTTGAGCATCTCGCGAAATTTTACAATTTCTGGCTGCACATCAGCATCGGCGTACGACGCGAAACATCGAACATACCTTGCAGGGTCTCTGAAGCCATGTCGAACGACAGGGTTTTCTGTCTGAAAACTACTTTTCCGTTCTTGAGCTCGGCGACGGGGACTGTTGCAATAGATGGTGAGCAGCGAGAGGTACGCGGTGGTTAGGCAGCTTACCGGACGACGTCGACGGGAAAGAGGAGGCTAAAACGCGTTATTCAATGGGCAAGACACGCTCACTGTTGTTGTACTCACGGACATTCGGGGTGGGGGACGCCATGACGAGCGACGTGAAGAGAGCGTCGCGTCAGTGTATGGGAGAGTGTGGGAATTAATTTGTCATACGCGACACTTGTCACGCGTTTCGACGACGCGTCCAAGCATCTGTCATGGTTTTCTTTCAGCCTCAACAAACCAAGACAGCGGCGGACTCAAAACAGCCTGCAATTCCAGAATTGCAGCCATGGGTAGAAAAATAGTAAATACATGACCCTGGACTATTACTGATCTGACTTCATTCGACCCCGCCAGCCGTCCACGCACGATAGATGACATTTCTGCCCAAGAACACACCGTGACCGTGTTACGGAAGGCACTGTCTTCTACTAATGTCGGTTTCCCCTCCTGTAATCGTTTGGTCTCTGATCATTCTCGTAGCTTCCTCATATGTTGTTCTATGGTCCTCCAGGAACAGGAAAGACATCCACGATTCTCGCCTTGTCGCGACAACTCTTTGGGTGTGTAATTCGTTGGTTCTTATTGGTCGTGTATTTTATCGTTACTTTCCAGCGACAACTTCCGCGAACGAGTACTTGAACTCAATGCTTCAGACGAGCGAGGCATTTCCATAGTCAGAGAGAAAATAAAGGCATTCGCTCGCCAGACGCCAAGGGCACAGAAAGTTGCTTCGGATGGCGACTCTTACCCATGTCCACCTTACAAGATTATCATCCTTGACGAAGCTGATTCAATGACTCAAGACGCTCAGGGTGCCTTGCGGCGTATCATGGAGACGTATGCGCGAATAACTCGCTTTTGTCTCGTTTGCAACTATGTCACGCGGTCAGTACACTTCAACCGCCTTCTCAACCATCTCTTAGACCATGACACTCAGCATCATCGAGCCCCTAGCCTCGCGCTGTTCCAAGTTCCGATTCACTCCCCTAAACTCGTCATCAACCTCGTCTCGACTCATGCACATCGCCACTGCTGAACATGTCAATGTTACTCCCGACGTTGTGGCCGCGCTTATAGACACCTCTGATGGTGACCTTCGCCGATCAATAACATACCTACAGTCAGCTTCTCGACTGTCTTCGTCCACGACACCCCCGATGCCAATCACCCCACGAGATATCGAGGAAATTGCAGGAGTGGTTCCAAACTCGGTTGTGAACGACTTTGCGCGGACTCTTGGAATCAGTATCGAGGATGATACGCAAATGGATGATTACCTAGCAGATTCCAAGCTAAGCTTCGACATCATCCGGAACAAAGTTGGTTCTATCATGCAGGATGGATATTCTGCCTCGCAATTACTGCTACAGGTTAGTAGAGCGGCCGCGTCATGGTATATATTCCTGATGCAATGCACCAGTTGCATGACAAAATAATTGTCCACCAAACATTACCCGCTCGACAGAAGGCCCGATGTGTAACAGTCATCGCCGAGGCCGACAAAGCCCTCTGTGACGGCGCAGACGAAGAGCTTTGGACGCTCGAGGTGGCCTTGCAAATTCACAAAGCATTGACATCATAAGCCACTCGACAGTTGGTCCACTGGAATTGCGCACTTCGGTCGAAGCGCACGTAGCATATACAGAAAACAGGTTAATTTTGTGTCATGAGTGCAACAAGTGGAACAAACACGAAACGACAATCGAACAGTGTTGCTCTATTTTATGTATCCCCTCACCGAATACCAGCAGTTGCCTTTTGAAGAGCTCGTTTGATACTTAACTGTGCCTTCCGGAGTTCATCGGCAGTGGAGTCCTCAATCTCCAGCTTCTCAAGCGCACGAGCAAGCTCAGCCTCAACTTGTTGCTTAGCTCCGCGCTTGAGTTTCATGCCAATCTCCGGTGAGGTAATGGTACCCTCGACCTGGTGAACGTACGCCTCAAGGTCAGATTTCGCTTCGTGACGGGAGGAGAATTCCTTGTCCGCTTGCTTGTATTGCTCGGCGTCCTTGATCATCTGGTCAATCTCAGCAGCAGACAAACGGCCAACTGAATTGGTGATGCCTGGAAGTGGCTCAGTACACGGCCCATGAATTATTTGCACACATACTGATCGATGCTTTGCGACCGGATGCACGGTCCTGAGCCGACACCTTCAAGAGGCCATTTGCATCAACCTCAAAAGTCGTTACTAGCTCAGCTTGACCACGAGGCATGGGAGGAATGCCAGTGAGCTCGAATTCACCGAGCAAGCGGTTGTCACGGCACTGGGTACGCTCCCCCTCGTACCTGTAAGAAAATATCAGGGTTTAAGTTCGGTTACCGCGATATCGAGACTCACACTGGGAAAGTGACAGTAGTTTGATTGTCCTCAACGGTGGTGAATGTTCTCGACTTGTTGGTAGGAATGGGGGTATTCCGAGGAACGACAACGCCGAAAACGTCGCCTTGCATGGCGACACCGAGAGACAGAGGGGCGACGTCGAGCAACAGAAGATCCGCAGTTTTATCAGAAGTCTGGCCGGTGAGTACAGCTGCCTGGACAGCAGCACCATAAGCCACGGCCTCATCGGGGTTGATCGACTTGTTCAACTGGCGGCCGCCAAAATATTCAGAGACGAGGGACTGAATTTTGGGAATACGAGTTGAACCACCAACAAGGACAATGTCGTCAACCTTTTCGCGTGAAATCTTGGAATCTTTGAGGACTTTCTCTACAGGTTCAATAGTCGACTTAAATAGGGCAGCATTGATCTCTTCAAAGCGAGCACGAGTTATGTTTGCGGAGAAGTCTTCGCCCTTTCGGATTATCATGAGAGGAAAGTAATACAGCGAACCTGGCTGTAACAGACCTGATAGAGTGAGTCTACTTCAACAGTTGTTTGAGTGACACTTGATAGAGTGCGCTTAGCACGCTCGCAAGCACTTCTCAGGCGTCGGAGAGCACGGGGATCCTCAGATATATCGTGTTTAGTCTTGCGCTTGAACTCGTTTTTGAAGTGTTCCAATAGAGCATTGTCGAAGTCCTCACCACCCAAGTGAGTATCACCAGCCGTAGCCTTCACGGCGAAAACACCGCCGCTGATGTTAAGGAGAGAAACATCAAAGGTACCACCACCAAGATCAAAAATCAACACGTTCTTCTCGGATTTTGATTGGCGATCAAGACCGTAAGCAATAGCTGCCGCGGTAGGCTCGTTGATGATTCGCAGGACATCGAGACCAGCAATAGCACCGGCGTCTTTGGTAGCCAACCGTTGGGAATCATTGAAGTATGCTGGCACACTATAAAAGGTAAAGTCAAGTCTTGAGAAAATGTAGGTGATAAGCATAATTAACTAACGTGACGACAGCCTTCTTAACAGTTTTGCCGAGTTTGGCCTCTGAAATTTCCTTCATTTTTGTGAGGACCATTGACGAAATCTCTTGAGGAGTGAAGGTCTTTTCCTCTCCCAGGTAATTGACCTTGATCAAAGGAGAACCCTCTTTCTCGACAACCTCGAATGGCCAATGTACCATATCCTAGAAATAGATGGACATGCGTGCTACCACGAAGCGTAGCGAACTTAGTTACCTTCTTGACGTCAGGATCGCTGGGGAAAAGGGTCAGAATTGATGGAATATCTATTGTGCAAATAATTCACTCGTAACGGCGGCCAATCAGACGCTTAGCATCGAAGACGGTGTTGCGAGGGTTCATGGCGGCCTGATTTTTGGCAGCATCGCCGATGAGACGCTCTTCAGATGAAAAGGCGACATATGACGGTGTGGTCCTGTTGCCCTCTATAGATAGGAATTGGTGTCATAAAGGGTCTATATAGACGGATGCTCACGATCGTTGGCAATGATTTCGACCCGATCGTTTTGCCAGACACCAACACATCTAAAAGATATGAATGCCAGAGCAATGATCAATGGGGTGATACACACGAGTATGTTGTACCGAGATCGATTCCAACAGCGCCATCAAAAGCGTCGTCTTCCATTTTTTTGGAGGGGGAGAGGGTCGTGGTAGAGGGCAGGAAAGAGCGCGAAGCTTGCAACGAAAAAAAAAAAGATAGCGCTGAGGTAAGCTCATGATAGAAATTTGCACCGCCACTGGTCTACAACTTTCATGGCAAGCCGAGCGTTGAGACTGACAGCGAGGAAATGTCTGCCGACACTCGTCAGGACGATGTACACCGCCCCTGGGAGCGAAATGAACCTCCAGTCTCAGGATGACTGGCGAGTCATGCAGGAGAACAGAGCCCGCTTTAAACTTATTTGTACGTACGTTCCTTCTGCCGCTCGCCACTGAAGCTTAGTCGTTGCTGTAGTCGACTTGTTCAACGAGCACGGCTCGACCCAGACCCGGGAAAATACCTACCAACCCCACCATGCATACACCCATGCAGTGGGTCCTTCGCATGCCACCGTATCCGCACTCATTGCTGCTGGCGCACATCTTGGGCACACGAGATCACTTATGAACCCAAACTTTTTGCCATATGCCTTTGGAGTTCGCGCCGGCCTCACTATCATTGACTTGGATCAGACTGTCCCGCTTTTGCGACGAGCAGCTAGTGTTGCCAGAGCAATTGCCCAGCGTGGAGGCACCATACTTTTTGTCGGCACCCGCCCGGACCTCCGAGACATTGTCCGTAGCGCAGCAGGCAGGCTAGGAGAACAGGGATATCACATCGGAGAACGCTGGCTGCCTGGGATTCTCACCAACAGAAGACAGCTATTCCCCTCCGCAAGCCAAAAGTATCTCATCACTCCTGACCTCGTCGTTTTCCTCAATCCAATGGCCAATATAAATGCGATACGTGAATGTGCTATACAACACATTCCGACTGTTGGTGTCGTGGACTCCAACGTCGATCCTCGTATCGTTATGTACCCCATTCCTGCCAATGATGAAAACCCACGGACTGCTCAGTTGATATCAGGAGTACTCAGTATCGCCGGGAAGGAAGGTATCCTCGCCCGGAATGGGGAAGAGAGGGAGTCGGAGCGTCAAAAGGACCGGATGATGATCTTGGAAAAGCTCTCAAATCCAGAATCATGAATGTTGTGATTCTCTAACATTCGTGTCATAACTACTTAAATCTCGCCTGTTCCGCTTGCACATCGAACCAGAACTCTGAGCTGCTTCTCAGCATACAGACAAGCAAAAAGGACGTTTTTTGTACTTACGTTCCGCTGCAGCTAGAGCCCTAAGATTTCCACCGAGTTTGTTAATGGTCTCGTTGTACTCGTCTTCCTCCACACTATCGAATACAATCCCACCACCGGCTTGGAGGTATGCAATCCCATTTTTAAATGTCATCGTCCGAATAGCAATGCAGGTGTCCATGGCATCATCCGCAAAATCAAATCGACCCACAGCTCCGGCATAGACACCACGCCTTTCCTGTTCCAAACTAGATATAATCTCGATCGCCTTGATCTTGGGGGCGCCAGAAACGGTTCCTGCGGGGAAAATGGAGCGAAAGGCATCGAATCTGTGTTTAAATTTAAATTTATTTTAAACATCGGTTTCTATTTTACTTGCTGCACGCAACTCACCTTGACAGACCATCACGCAATACTCCCGACACTTGTGAGGTCAAATGTATAACATGACTGAATTTTTGAACCTGCATGAGGTGGTCGACCTTCACAGTCTCTGGTTTGCACACACGATTGACATCGTTCCGTGCAAGGTCGACAAGCATGATATGCTCTGCTCTGTCTTTCTCTGATGCAGACAGTTGCTCTGCCAGTAACTTGTCCTCTACACTGTCACGGGTTCAAACATGACCAAACGGAGACCAAAGGAACGCACCATCCGGAGTTCTGCCTCTTTTCGTGGTGCCTGCTATCGCGTGGTTGTATACCTTGTTGGCCTCCACTTTACAGAGCGTCTCAGGGCTGGCGCCAACAATCTGCAAGTCTCCACAGTCCAGGTAAAACATATACGGACTCGGGTTCACCTGGCGGAGGTGCCGGTACGCGTTGAAAGGATGAAGGTTTGTGGGCCGTGCAAGTCTTTGCGACGGAACAGCCTGGATAATGTCACCTGCGACGATGTGTTCTTTCAGTTGCGTTACAAATCCTTCGTAGCCTCCTTTGCCGACGTTTGAGACAGGTTCGCTGCCAAGTTGGATTGGTGGTTGGGGTACTTCCGGGACGGTGGAGGAAAAAAGGGCTTTAGCCAGTCGTCGCACTTTGGACTGTGCGGTTTGATACACGAAAGACAGATTTGCTGTCCCCGCATCTCTCGGATAGAACACGTGCGAGACGACCTTGATTGTTTGAAAAAGATGGTCGTATATGAGTAGCGTGTCCGTCATCATGAAGACAGATTCCGGGATATTGAGGGGATCACGCAGTCCCCGGGCGGTTTTTGGTTCAAAATATTGGACGCAGTCGTATGAAACATAGCCAATAGCGCCACCGCTGAAAGTCGAGATTTCGGGGATTTTGATGTATTGGTATGTTGAGAGCTCTTTCTGGAGAGCCACCATGGGATCCCCAGTGGTTTCTTCGTTGGGACCAGTCTTGATGACCTTGATTGGATCTGCAGAAAGCTGTTCGTCCTGCTATAGTCTGAGAGAGATGCGACGGACCTGCACCAACGAAACTGTATCTCGCGATGTTTTCTCCGGCGATCACGGACTCGAGCAGAAAACTGTACTTGGAATCTTTCGCGACGCGGAGGTATGCCATGCATGGTGTGATGAGATCTGCAGGTAGCTGGATGAAGATTGGTATACAGTTTCCTCGTTTCTCCCGAATAACGAGCTGCTCCACTAACGCGAGGGGCGGGTATGCATTCAACTTCTAGATAGACAAGCGTGCAGGTTCTGATGTCAATGATGTGGACATTGTGTCTTCGACAACTCACCTGTGGATCCATCAGACCGTCGGGTGATGAAAAGAAGAGAGCGTCGGGGATAAGATTCTCTTCGGCTGCAGCCTCAGCTCAAATATCGTAGGCCTTCTACCTCCGCCCAATTACTACTGTACATCGCAAGGTGAAACTTGTGCCACTAGCCCAGAGCGGATTCACCGCCAAGATTTCCCACCGCCCGGCTCATACTCCTGCTCATTACAGGATAGTACAATCGCCCTCAGTCGCCCGATGATGATCACACCGAGGTTTTCGTGTAACCAAACCGACGACACTATCATCGTGTCAATGTATTGTCCCTCAGTTCGGGTAAGTACAGGATATCCTGAAGGCATCGCGGGGTTATCACATTATGGCCCAGGCGTCCGACGTCGAAATTGATGTCGATGATACGTTGATGACCGTCCACATCAATCCTTATTTTCTTCGCCTGCACTTTCCTCATGGAGTGGTCGAAGACGACGATTCAAGTGCAATCTATAATCCAAGTACTGGGTACTTGACCATCACCTTGACCAAGGTCGTCAAGGGCCAGGAATTTTCGGACTTGGATTTATTAGCAAAGTTGTTGACCCCTCCATCGTCACTGGTTCCACCCACACCTTCAATAGAAGTTCTAGGATCTGTTTCGGAAGAAAACGACGTAAATGACTTGTCACAGCGAGCAACGCGGTTGATGCTGGATGAAAAGGATGAATTTCTGCAAGGTGGAAAAGACCAGCTGATGACCCGAGCTCTCGCTGACCGCACTTATCCAGCTGCAGAAAATGATTGGCAGGTGCCCCAGACAGCTCCAGATGTATGTGCAGAAGCAGGGCTCCATTCATCCAAAAGATATTATGGTTTTTTGAACAAGTATACCGGATATTTCATGCATGTTGCCCATACTGTGAACGAAATCAACGAATTGGGCCACAATGCAGAAAGCTATGATCCGGACGACAGACGGAACCTCCGAATCGAGCATGAAAATGCAAAATTCGATGAAGAACATTATATGTTTGTCGATTCGCGTTTTTGAATGCCTAGCCAAATCCTACGGTTATATAGGGCGGATTATGCTGACGACGAGTATATTCGAGAAGTCATCAGTTGGGAAGACCCTTCGAATGGCTCGGCAGTCGTATACACCGAAAACGAGACGATGGAAATGTGTCATCTTCCACGCAAAGAATGTAGGTTATACTTTCATGAGCCAATATACGAGTAAAATGCTGATTCATTCAGACATATCAAATGCGATCCAAGAACGAAACCTCTACTTGACACTAGTCACCGTCCTCTTTGCTTATGCCTACGATAAACGAACTACGCTGGGCGACCCAACGCCTGAAAGCGCCTGGACGATCTGTTCATTGGTACCAGCAATCTCGGCACTCGACCCACCTCCATATACACCCGTGATGTCGGACATCACAGGAGCCGCTCAATCTCGAATTAGTGATGCAGAATTGATCTCGACCTTGATATCTTCATATAGGCGTAGTCTTGCCTTTCCTTTGTATCGCTCGTTTCTGCTGTCACAAGCGTGCCAAAGGGACGTGGCCTCCTACATGTTGCAAGGTAAAAGAATGGTAGCAAGATGCCTACTAGCGACGAAACGAATATTGGATCACCACGAAGTCTTCTACGTCTACAGCCGGATTTGGTTGGATGATTTTTGCGTGTGGATTCAGACGTGTGCCAGGTAAGCGTGAGGCATTTCACTGCGTCCTCGGCTTGACGGGGTTTCTAGTGATGACATGCTTCAAGGATTGGCAGACAAACTTGTCACATTGCTAGTACCAAAAGAGGCGATTGGATGGGAGCTTGAGCAGCTAGAAGAAGCGGCTCGCTTCGTTGCCTGTAGAACCAGTGACAGTGACGACGAATTGACAGAGTGACAATGGGACACGTGGAAGTATTATGCGACGTGTGGGTGTATGTATGTATGTACGTATGTATTCGTCTCCTACGCTGTTCGCTTCGGAACCAGCGTGTTGATATTGCAACCACCAATGGCCCCAGATGCGAACAGATCGGAAGGAATGCTAACCAGTGCTGGGTTACAGCTAGGCAATGTATTGGCTGTCGCTGGCTCCCCCGAGCAAGTCGAGTTTGACCACGATGCATCCACCGATCATATTAACTGGTGGTTTTGTTGGCTTTGAAGCGAACACGTTCTTGTGACCGCGGAATTCAGATCTTCCAATTTTCTCCGCCGATGGAACGGCAGCTCAGCATCAGCAACCGTTAGTCAGTGCCAAGTCAGTACAAGAGCACTCTAAATTTACAACTCATAGATCTACCGCCGATGTTCTGGACTCTCCGTAAAGGGTGTTCCGCTATTTTGTTCCCTTGCTAGAATCTCGCGCATCAACTCAACGAATCCATCTCACTTTATCCTAGAGGCGACAAATCAAGCGGCACAATAAACATCCGACGCTACTAGTATTTCCTTAGTCTTCTGCCGTTCTGACATGCTCATCTGCTGGCAGGACATCGAACCCACTCTGGCCGAGGTCTGCAGGCAGAATCGCAGATTCATCCAGGGCCGAGTGACCGAGAAGTGATTCTGTTTGCTCCGCTTCAACAGTCGACGACAATGCGATAAAGGCGGCCGGAGGGCGAAGGAACGAGGGCGGTTGAACGAGGTTGTTAAACAAGAACTACAAGTTTACGGTGAGTAACTGCCGGGCATCGACAAATTGCCGACGCACTGTGCCATAACTGACGGGAAGACAATGAGACCACTGGAAGTTACGGCGAGCAAACGTTCACTTACACCAATAGAGAGAAACCGAGCACCTGCAAGAGTGATATGGGAAACAGAAGCTGCTCCCAGCCCAGGGCAAGACTGATCAACCAGATGGAGAGAGTCCTGCAGGTATCGGTCAAGCTCCTAGCCGTAGCACTGACATGTCTGGTAACACTGAGACCAAAGTAATTGAACAAAGATATACTGAAAGCGATCGCAATTCCAGACCAAAGGACGGTCGGAGTGTTGATCATCTGATACCAACCTCTTGTAAGGTCGAAAAAAGGAGAACGAGAAGCCACGGATTGTTGCGCCATAATCGGCATGAGCAACAGGATCGTCAGGGCACCAAACAAGCCTTCGAACCCTACTGCAATGAGAGGTGGGACGCTCCAACGGGTCATGATCTTCTCCTCAACTACGAATTGAGTCGCGGTGCTGCAAGAGGGTATTGAACGGATGAACGGCTGAATGAAGGATATATATCTCACAAGACCTGAGCAAACAAAATGAAGAATATACCTGTTCGACATCTATATCAAACCAAACGAGTACAACGCCGATGAGTGACCATACCGATGAGAGCCTTGGTCACATCTACTTGATCGGTAGGGTCCGATGTGGTGCTAGCACGGTTAGCGGACGCTAGATTTACAGTATCCTTGATCGTGTCTTTGATGAGAGAACCACTGTAGCCGACGAGACAGACGCCAGCTATCACGGTGAGGAGAGAAATCCATCTGTGACGAGTTAGGAAGTCGAGTGGAGAGAAGGTGAGAAACGAACTGGTATAACCAAAGACGGCGACGAAGGAAGATCACACTGAGAATGCCGACAAAAAGGACGAGAGCACCACGTGTCATCTGATAGATGGAAACGGGTGTGTATAAAAGACCAACGTTCATGAGCTGTAGATTGTCCCACGAGAAGGCAAAGTCACGGCATTAGCGATGTACTAGTTTAATGAGACACGATTGATAGAAAGGAAGATTTGGGGAACACGGAAAGGAAATTACGAACCGTGGTACCGGTGAGGTCACAAGCGGCAGGGAACCATAGAAGGAGCAGTTTCCAGCCTCGCAGCTGGCGAGATGGGGTGAGCTTAGCCTGGAGTTGCTCGTCATCTTGGTCTGGTTCAGAAGGAAGAAAGACGGGGGCAGGGTTGCGCCTCGTGGTGAGCCACGTGTAGAAGACGGGAAGGAAGCCTGTAAAAGCGAAGCGAATGGGAATCTGATGAGGTATATAAAAGGGTTAAAAAAACGGACAAAGCATTTCGCCCACTAGAAGGCGAGTTAGCGAAAGGGTGTAAATGAAAAAGGGATGGACGGACGGAACATTTGGAGGGTCTGCCAAACAGGTTGTTCGTAGAGAACATGGTTTTGAGGGTCTGGGTCAGTACAGTTCTCGACACATTGCATGTCCTGACAAGGAAATGAAGCACGGCAACGGACACGCCATCATCATCTGACTGACCTGCCACTTGCTCCAGAGGGAGTTGCTGGAGCCCTGTTGGGGGTGAGATGGGAAAGGAAATGGGACAAGATACACAATACTTACGGTGATGATCATCCCCGCGAGGAGGAACGGAATGTAGAAGGACGAGTGGGGCATCGTGGAGCGGGGGGGGATGAAGAGGAGTTGTGTCACGCTGAGCGGAAAGGGAGAGAAGTGTCACATGTGACTGGTCATGTGACTAATTATATCTACTTTAGGATATCCGGGGGAAGGATAGATCTAAGATCTAGTTGGGGTCACTCGGGGTCATCGTGATCATGCAGTGCTTCTCGTCGATTTCCGTTTTGGGTGAGCGAGTCGACTCGTTATTTATCTCGGGTGGTTCTTTTTCCCTCTCTCTCGCTCCGCCTCTGACCATCTCCTCGCGTCGTCGTCGTCGTCCTCCACGTATCCCTCCTCGACGCCGTCCCGCACGACGACCACGACATGGTCAAGCTCGCCCTCATCTCCCCAAAAGGCAACCAAGGCGTCCGTTACTTTCCCTACCAAGGCTACCTCGGCTTAACTCCACTCCGGTTTGAAGGTCGTGCGTACTCATCTCGCCTCGTCTCACAACGATCCTACTCACATCCGTACAAGTCGTCCGCACGCAGATCGAGCAGGACGGTAAACCCATCCTCGCAAAAGACATCGTCGTCGCCGTAAGATGCTACGAGTCGCGTCACGGTCGCTTGGGAACTGTACAAACAAACGTGCTGTACGAGTACCCGGTCACCCTTTGGCAGAAACAGGACTCCCAGGAGTGGTCCGAGCTCGGCGATTCCGAACATCCCTTTCGTTTTTCCATCCCTTCCCATGTCGCCGCCCCCAGCACCGCACTCTACTTCCAAGAATACCGGATATTTTGGCGTATCGAGGCAGGTGGGTACATCCTGCAACACTGTCTACATATTGGTTCTGACTCGCCACCAGTTCTTAATCATATACCCATCTCAGCCGTTGGCTCCCGTCAGGTGAAGCACTTCGACCTCCCCCTCGTGCGTTACGATACACCAGCCTCTCTGTCTCCCCCAACTCCCTTGACACCCTCATCTTCGTCGTACACGACTTTATCGAAGGCTAAATCCCGCGGGCCCTCCTTGCGTTATCGCATACTAGTCCCACCTGATCCCATTGGTCCCCTTGACATTGTCTCTGTGCAACTCATCGTGCAGACCCCTGACTCCTCCGTGTCCATTCGTAGCGCGTCCGCTCTCGTGGAGCGACGGATACATTTCAGTGACTTCCGCGTTGTCCCTTCCGACTCGCCCCCCGGAGCTCATCGATTTTCGTCGCATCCACTCCCAAATTCGAATTCCCAAAGCGACTGCGATCACGCCCTTGATAGTTCATCGATGTACACTACAAACAATTACTCTTCGTCCCAAAACTTGCACCATCCCGTCTATTCGTCGTCCATATATTCCACCGATTCTTCACGCCCGCTGTTGCAGCATCATGAAACCAACACTGACGAGTCTGTGGCGCTTTCCGCCGGTGGCCGTGGATCTACCCACATACTTGCTCATGCAGAGTCAGCGGGCCGCTTCTCCAGAGACCCTTCTGGAGTGTTGTGCCATAAACTCACCTTTTCTTGGCCGGACACCAAATCCAGCAGTCGCTGGGCAATTGGGGAGTCTGTCCAAACCGGCCTGGCAAATGTGAAATTCTTCCTTCGTGTAAAGGTCAAGGTCATCCCACCTTTTTTTGCCGTCCATACTCAACCACGTCCTTTAGTTGATTGTCTCTTCGCTGACAAGCTCTGCGGAAACCATAGAACTTGAAGACAAGGAACTTACCATTGTATCCACTAATGATCTTCAAAGGCAACTTGCACTTTCCCGATACCATGATTGGGTGAACACACCTCTAGGGCGCCCGAAATCCAAGTCCCCTCGACGTTTCAAGCGTGACCGCCACACACAACAACTCCCTACGCCCCCTTGCAGTCCTCGTCAACCCCCAGTTTCACATGACCCAGACACGTCTCGCCTTACGATACCTTTTCCTCCTGCACATAATCATAAGATCTCGACTGCTTCATCACCTTATCCAGGAGGCAACAGCAGCACGTATAAAGTCTCGAGACGGCCACATACTTCTGCAGGACCTCGCGACCGACCTAACGGACTTGACGCACCAACATATGACGACTTTCAAAATCGAGCCAACGGACTGGCAGTCCTTCTACGACCAGAAACTGCACAACCCACGCGTCTTCCTAAATCTCCAACCTCTCGTGGTTTCTTCCGCCAGAAATCTGTCGAACCACCACGTCCAGGCTCAAGTTCCTCTGGTGGGCACACTGCCGAAAGTTCGCAACCCAATTCTCGTGAGAGCCTCCTATTCGAGAGGGTGAACTTGATAGAAGTGCAAGCGTGGGAGCAGGAGCTCGCTCGCATAGAGTCTGCGAGCCAGAGGAACAGTGCGGATATGCCGGGGACCTTGTCTCAACGGAAGAAAGTCGGCATGGAACAGCCCACTGTATTGACGTACCTGCGCACGGAAGGATGACCTTACTTGTCTGTTGTCCTTGTGCTAAATTATATCGACCCTTCATCCGTATTAGATTTGCTGTAAACTTTGGGTGCTTGACCTGACCTTCGCGCTCGTACTTAATTTGCACAAGAACTGATTACTTAGCACGGTTTATGTACGTACACTCGCATTGCAGCATAGGTTTTGTCATTTTGCGCTCATCACCATCGCCAACGCCGCATATCAAACTATTGAATGAGTTTTCCGTGGTTCAGGTTGACGCTGGTGGCTGGTAGTTGTAAGCCTGTCGAACCCTACTGTCATGCCCGTCAGTGTTGATCATAGTTGCCCAGTAATGGGCATGGGATACCTCTTCATGCGAGGTTTGTTCGTTTCCCGGCCCTGGAACCAGGTAACTCTGACATCTGTTCTGTACCCTTCTTCGCAGCTACCGTGCCTACGCCTGAGCAGACATATGCCGTGAGTGTTCTTCTTTGATGCTGTCTCCATTATCGCTCATGCTCGCACACAGGCATTGGCTCCTGATCTCAAACGCAAGGTTGATGCGAATCGAGCAGCCCGCATGGCCCAAGAACGGGATCTAAGACAGCAAGTCGAAGCACAGGCAAGTCACATCGTCCTTGTTGTGTGATTGGACCAGACTGACCGTGCGCCGCATTTAGGCAGGGAATTCGGAAGTTGCAAAGCCTATACCTATACGGGCGGATTCACGGATATGAGGAATAAGAATTGCACTTCCAAACTGGTCTCGCATGTTGCGTTTCACTTGCTCCCGCTCAGGTGGACTTATCCGTCAAAGGATCGAGTACATGTTGGCCAGTGTCCAATGTCCTCGTGATGAACTGTTGTATTTGATCTATCCAGAAATATCTGGTCGACATGTTGGGAAACCAATGCTGGTAACTCAGCAAGACAATGTGGGCTAGTTCGCAGCTTTGATGCTGAATTACGGAGAAGTGCATTCAACAATAGCGAGATTGCTTAACTACTGGATGGAGAATGAAAAGCCAAGTGAATGCAGTGCGCCAACATCGCATTGTTAGATTACAGTGAATTTATCACAGCAAACAATCAGTCATTCTTCATTCCTTAACTGTAAATAAAATCCGGTGTGGGTTGATCATGTCGTGCCAACAAACGTAGAAAAGACATTGTAAAACGGATTGGACTCTCATAAATCTATGCATCGGATTAGGTGTTGCGCAAGCTGTCCATTCCAAGTATGGTGTGTGTGCACCCCAGCGTCTATATATCACTGTGCCATTGAGCCATACGAGAGCCCAGTTGATATGACTATAATCAATCCGTTGGCGAAGTCGTGCTGATCTGATGTCAAGGATGTTCTGAAGGATCCGTGTCAGACAATGAAGATGAGAGGGGGGTACATGATGTCATTATGGTTCCCGCAGGGTCCTCTGCTCGTCCAAGAATGGATGTGTTACACAGAAGGCGGGATCGTTCATCGTTATTATTTGCATGGGCAGCATGCACTTCGCCGTTGCTAACAGGCATTGGTGTTCTTGTCTTTGTCATGAACGTGGGTTGATCGCTGGATCGTTCGGTACTGTAGGGAATGCCGTTCAGATTGTCAACGGTAGGCCCATTTGGAGATGAAGAGTCTGTTTGACCTGATACTGGCGTCGATGAGCGACTACGAGCTGAAGTACCAGCAGCGGGATCCGAGGCGGCCACCAACGGAGCTGCAGCACCGGGCTGGGTTCCCGGTGGAGCAGACTCGTCGACGCCAGATGTCACAGATGGTCCCTCGGCATTGACTTGATTAGTTGCAGCCCCATGACGGGTTCTGTCTTCTTCCCTTCTTTGCTGTGCTTCATGCTCAAGAAGAGAGAGACGCATAGCTTCCATGACCATGAGCTAGAGTGAGGTGAGCATCAGTGGTGGAAGCATGCCAAGAATTTACCTCTTCCAAATCCTGCCCACCTAAGCCCATTTGTCCGAGGAGTTGGGTAAGGTCGGTTTGACCATTCGTCCGTGGGCCACGGCGCCGCCGACTGCCGGTCGCAGTCCCGGCAGACACGTTTTCACCATCTTCACCGTCTGTGGGAAGTGTGTGCACACGACCGCTGGTAACACCGACAGGGATGAGTCGATCTCCAACCTGCCTCATAATTATTCTCCTGTTTGCGCGGCGAGTCACTGCCGCACGGACGGCAGCGAGTTTAGCTTCCCAGTCCGGGCGGATTTGGTCTTTGTTATGAGGTAGGGTGAGAAGGGCGACAAGGATACAGAGTGATTAACCCACCGGTTGTGACGACTTCCGGACTATCGTGACCGAAGCTCTTTCGACGGCGTTTATGGGTGTTGGAAGAGCCAGAGACAGTTTGCTGCGAGCGAAGAGGGTCAGCCCAGGATGGGGGGGTCTAAAGGGGGAGAAGGAAAGAAGTCAAGGAAAAGAAGAGAAAGGGAAGGAAGGATTGACCATTCCATCGCTAGCGATGCCTGCACGCCACGGAGGGGGGTTGTAGACGATGCCAAAGTTGTCTTGCACGCAGTAGGGACAAGCAGCGGGTTCTGAAACGAGGTGTGTTGCAGTGGGTTCGGTTCTCTTTATCTGCACAAAGCATTCTGTGCAGATTACTTGATCGCAGCAGCGGGAGCGGTTAATGTTGGGTGGGTAGTACTGGGTAATGCATCAGCGATTGATGGTGACGGAAAGGACGGACGGACGAGGAAACAGATTGGACATTCGACGGCACCTCTGTAGAGGGCGGCCTCTGGGCAGCGCGAGGGCTCCTTGAGGGCAGATGTGCGCTTTGGAGCAGGGGATGGCTTTGGGTCTGGGCGGGCTGCGGGGGTGTCGGATATGGCGCTGTCGGAGTCGGGGAAATCCTTTCGAGCGGCTAGGATTTGTTCGTCGTCCCAGTCATCGTTATAGTCCTCGAGGGGACGGTAGAATGGGGCGAGTTTCCTGTCGACGATGAGCTGGGTGACGATTGGATGGTTCCAGTCTTTGGGACTGGTGTAGACGCCTTGCGGAGAAAGGCTACCATAGTCGACGGTGTCGTCGTGATGGGGGCGACCAGAAGATGAGCCGGCGTTGCCCATGTCGGGAGTGAGTCGTCGTCGGGGGCGGCGGGGGCGGCGGTGGTGGTGGTGATGTATTTGTCCCGTTGTTTGGCACTTGACCCCCCTTTGACCCCCCCCTTCGGGCCGTCTTCAGCCGGTGGAACCACGTCAGTTGGTTTTGTTACAGTCAAAAAGTCAGGCAACGTGCACGACCCTCCATGACCCTTCTCGACTTACCATGGACGCTCGTCCCGAGCCAAATTCTCGAGCACTTTTCGGTGGACTCTGCAGTCGGTCTTTCCGACCAGCAGGCCGCTAATCATGCCCTGCTCTACGGCAGAAATGGTACGTATTTTCCCTCTCTTTTTGCCACATCTTAACGCCCTCCACCAGAGCTACCAGAGGAGCCTCCAACACCCTTGTGGCAGCTCGTCCTCGACCAGTTCAAGGACCAACTCGTGCTCATCCTCCTCGCCTCCGCCGTCGTCTCCTTCCTCCTCGCCTTCCTCGAGGACTCCGCCGACTCCACCCCTCTGGGTGCCTTTGTCGAACCTGCAGTAATCCTTCTTATCCTCATCGCCAACGCAGTCGTCGGCGTCGTCCAGGAAACAAATGCAGAAAAGGCAATCGACGTATGCTTATTCTCCCTGCCACCAACGTTCTCTTATTCTTCCCCAGGCCCTCAAAGAGTATTCACCCGACGAGGCAAATGTATTCCGTTCCGGTAGTCTCGCGCGTATTCATGCTTCAGACCTCGTCCCCGGGGACATCATATCGGTCGCTGTTGGAGACAAAGTACCTGCTGACTGCAGACTTCTCTCAATTTCGTCTAGCAGTTTCCGTGTAGATCAGGCAATTCTCACAGGTGAAAGCGTCAGCGTCAACAAGTCCATCGACGTCATTGTTGATCCCAAGGCCGTCAAACAGGACATGTCTAATATGCTTTTCTCCGTGCGCTTATATTTCTTTTATTTTCATCATTCTCGTCCCTCACCTTTTTCTAGGGAACCACCGTGGTGAATGGAACTGCACGTGCTATCGTCACATTCACAGGCAAAAAAACTGCTATTGGTCATATTCACCATTCTATATCCCAGCAGATAAGCGATAAGACACCGTTAAAGCGTAAGCTTGATGACTTTGGTGACATGCTGGCCAAAGTGATATCTGTAATATGTGTTTTGGTTTGGCTTGTCAACTTCCGCCACTTTTGGGATCCGTCCCACCATGGAGTATTGAAAGGTGCAATCTACTACTTCAAGATCGCTGTCGCGCTGGCCGTGGCTGCCATTCCTGAAGGTCTCGCTGCTGTCATTACCGCTTGCTTGGCGCTCGGGACCAAAAAGATGGCTCAGAAAAATGCCATCGTCCGGAATTTGCCTAGTGTCGAAACGCTTGGTTGCACAAACGTGATATGCTCTGACAAGACAGGCACATTGACCACAAATCAAATGAGCGTCTCCAAAGTACGTCGATAGCCGATGGTCTTGGCTTCGCTGACTCCTTGGACTGACTAGTTCCTTGTGATCGATGCGCAAACAAAATCCCCAACGGAATACCAAGTTGGAGGAACCACGTATTCGCCACATGGCTCTGTTCAGTCCCTAGGGATTAAGAACTCTGATTTGACCCTTGATCCTATCCGCAGACTCGCAGAAATCTGTGCTGTGTGTAATGATGCAAAGATTATATACCAAGCGGTATGCGGCCCTTGTGATCGACTCGCTCTATTTATTCACCCTTCTCAGGAAAAGGACAGTTACAGCAATGTCGGAGAGCCCACAGAGGCTGCGCTCAAAGTTCTTGTCGAGAAGTTAGGCTGTCCAGACGCAGAGATCACCAGATCGTTGCCATCTATGACACGTGCCGCTCGCGCAAGTGCCGTCAACGCGTATTATGAATGCCATATACCCCGTTTGTTGACCTTTGAATTCTCTCGGGATCGCAAGATGATGTCCGTTCTGGTTCGTCTCAATGGTGTCGGTGCTCTGTTCGTCAAAGGTGCCCCGGAGTCCGTGCTTGAGCGTTGCACATCTGTCATGGTCCACGGCAAGGTCATTCCGATGACATCTGACTTAAGGAATACCATTCTGGCACAAATTTCTTCTTACGCTTCAAATGGTTTACGGACGCTTGCCATGGCCTATGTTGACGTCAAGGATACCGATGCTACACACTATCTCAGTGAGAACACACAAGATTATGCCCGCTTTGAACAAAACCTCGTCTTTGTTTCTCTCGTCGGTATGCTCGACCCCCCGCGCCCCGAGGTCCGTTTGGCTGTGGCCAACTGCAGAGCTGCAGGAATCCGCGTAATTTGTATCACAGGTGACAATAAAGGCACCGCTGAGGCTATATGCCGTCAGATTGGGATTTTTGGGGAAGATGAAGACTTGACAGGCAAGAGTTACACGGGACGAGAACTGGACGCACTTAGCCCTGAGGAGAAAATACAGGCCGTGCTGCGCGCGAGTTTGTTCAGCAGGACTGAGCCCGGACACAAGAGTCAATTGGTCGATCTACTCCAGGGACTTGGGATGGTCGTCGCCATGGCAAGGTCCTTCCCGTCGGTCACTGGAATTCTATCTGACGCAATCTTATAGACGGGTGATGGCGTCAATGACGCACCAGCGTTAAAGAAGGCAGATATCGGTGTCGCGATGGGAAGTGGCACTGATGTTGCTAAATTGGCGGCAGACATGGTTCTCGCGGATTCAAATTTCACGACGATAGAGCAAGCTGTAGAAGAAGGCAGGTTGATATATAATAACACCAAGCAGTTTATTCGATACCTTATCTCTTCCAATATCGGTGAGGTTGTCAGGTATGCAATACCCCCCTGGATAGCGGGGTCTTAATGCTCACATGGTTCTAGCATCTTTCTGACGGTCTTGCTGGGCATGCCGGAAGCATTAATTCCTGTTCAGTTGCTTTGGGTCAACCTCGTTACAGACAGTTTGCCAGCTACTGCCCTTGGATTTAATCCCGCCGATCATTCCATCATGCGAGTACCCCCACGGAACGCCAAGGAACCACTTGTGGGGAAATGGTTATTCTTTCGGTACCTCGTTATTGGGATTTATGTTGGTTGCGCTACGGTGTTTGGGTACGCATGGTGGTTCGTTTACTACACTGGGGGACCGCAGATCACGTTCTACGAACTGGTGAGTGAATCGACCCTGATGACGGAGTAGACGATTAAGCTCTCGCTAGACTCACTTCCATGAATGTGCTGCAAAGTTTCCGGAGATTGGATGCGAGATGTTCACGAACGAGATGGCACGACGTGCGACGACGATGAGTCTTTCCATTCTCGTCACGGTGGAAATGTTCAACGCAATGAACTCTCTGTCGGAGAACGAAAGCTTGCTTCGTCTACCGATCTGGAAGAACGGATACCTTGTGGCTGCGATTGCGCTGAGTATGGCTCTGCACATTGGGATACTGTACATCCCGTTCTTTACGTCGCTGTTCGCAATCACGCCACTCAACTGGGCAGAGTGGAAGGCAGTGTTGTACTTGAGTGCGCCGGTCCTGTTGATTGACGAGGTTCTCAAGTTCATAACGGTGAGGTTTCTTATAGTATGTCAGTCTAGAAGAGGTACTAATTTATTCACTTGTCTAGGTCACTGTGATTGAACCACTGCGAAGTTAGGTACTTGTTGTTATGCTGTAGACACGACCGAAGACAATTTTATCCAAAATTCGGACAGATTGCGTGTTATTTCCACGCTCGGCTACACAAAGCAGTATTTGATGACCCTTTGTTGAAATATACATACGTAAGTGTGAATGCTGCGAGGCCAGTGCGTGCCACATCGCTTCCGTTCCTTCTTCTTTCACGCCCCCACTAAAGTCACTCGTTCATCCATCATGCGTCTTTTCGCCAACTTCGCGTTGGCCCTCTCCATCGTCACCTCGTTCATTTCTCCCTCTCTTGCCCATGCACACCAGGCAAAGCGGCACCACGTATATCGACAGGACGACCTCGCTCGTCGTGTCCCTGGTGAAGTCAACCTCTACAAGCGTTTCGACAACGCCCGCTTCACTTACTATCAAGACGGACTGGGTGCCTGCGGCTCCGTCAACCAGCCCGGTGATTTTGTGCGCGCTTTTCATTTGTGTCTCACGCCGCTGCTCACTCTCATCCCTCCTTAGATCGTCGCACTCAACTCGGCGGTATGTAAATTTTCGTTATTTTTTATGAAAAAGACCCGATTAGTCCACTTAGCAATACAACGGAGGTCAATATTGCCATCAGACGATCACCATCACAATCGGTGTACTGACAGCAACAGCCACGATTATGGACGAAGTGTGTAGTTATTTGCCCGTTGTCTTTCGATGTACTAAATGTCGCTACGATGACAGTGCCCTGGTTGTCCGATGTTTGGTCTCGATTTCTCGGAAGGCCTCTTCCGGTACTTTGCTGAATTGTCAGCTGGTGTACTGTACGGTTCATGGACCTTCGGTTCTGCCCCCGCCCCTCCCCCTCCTCCCCCTCCTCCTCCTCCTCCCCCACCCCCACCACCCCCACCACCACCAACTACGAGTGATGTACCCTCGACATCCTGGGCCCCACCTCCGACGACTTCTTCACAGCCGACTGCCACTTCAGTCCCCCCTACCACCTCCTCGAGTACCCAAACCACCGTCAGTTCGAACAGCTCAAGTTTGGCACCCACCCAAACGACCACCAATGCTGTTGTCGCCACCGGCGCAACAGTTCCAGGGGCTGCCGATTCTTCCGTCCTCTTCGAAGTGAATTTATCGCTCGTGGATATCGGTAAACTCCTCTTTGCTTGCAGTAGCTTGGATGGTTGAGCGGCAAAGCTGGTTCTTTAATCCTCATCGCCTTGCCAATGCAGAATACCGGTTGAAGTCAAAGTGAGACAACATGCTTCATATCGTAGACGTATTCCAATTTATAAGATCACTAATGGACCCGAGTTTCTTTCAGTTTGAGTTATACCCACATTACTCATTCGGTTCTACCGGGCGTCGGTACCATGGTGTTATACATGTGCCATAATCTGTTCTACTCATTATTATTGGTTTGGAATCCTTCTCGCTCTGCATGCAGAAATAGATTATGTTGTTTTTCCTTCTCAATGAGACAGATAGGTGGCGGTGCTACCAGTTGTCTAGCAACCAGTTCCGCGTTTCATTCATTCGCAGTCACCAGCCTGCACAGTGCAGCACTACCCTCGTTTGACGACAACCCTGTTCGATATGGCTTCCAGGGTCTCGACATTCCTTGCCTTTCTCGTTCTCTTACTTCCACTCGTTGCAGCCAATCCCTGGAGCAGACACCATCAAGAAGTAGCTCACCGTGCACGGGGCGATGTTGATATTCACAAACGACAGTCCTTTACCGGTGCTCGATTCACCTTCTATCAGGTTGGACTGTAAGTGTTGGGTCTGAAATCATTTGAATGCCCAAGTAATTCCACCTTTGTAGAGGTGCCTGTGGCGCATACAGTCAGCCCAACGATTTTGTGAGCATCACTTGTGCGTCGATATCGTAAAAACTGATCTAGCGTATTTTAGATAGTAGCCCTCAACGTCGATCAGTACGGCAGTGGATACCCTGGCCCTCAGTGTTGGAAATCCATCACCATCCAGTACAATGGACTGACCGCTGTGGCCACCATCGTGGACGAGGTCGGTCATTATACGGTCATTCAGATTGTCGATGTTCATCTTGCCTCCCGCGTACCAGTGTATGGGATGCCCTTATGGTGGCCTGGATTTCTCGGAAGGTCTATTCAAATATTTCGCCGATACAAGTCTAGGTGTACTCTATGGTACATGGTGGTTTAATGACGGCAATGGCGGAGGCGGAGGCGGAGGCCAGCCCACTACGACAACCCCAACTACCACTTGGCAACCAGCGACAACTTCCACCCCTGACTATACCCCGACATCCACCCCCGACTATACTCCCCCAACAACATCTTCGAGTGCCGCACCTTATACTCCCACGACAACCACATCCTCTACGACGTGGACCACTCCTACATCTTCTACCCATTTCAGTTCTTCCACCTCCTCGAGCTACAGTACTGGCCAGGACAGTGGATTGATAGGACCGACTGGAGTTGTGGTGTCTGCCCCTGATCCGAGCCATCCCCAGAACATCTTCGTTGTCAACGAAGTCTTAGTCGAGGTTGGTACCATGCTCAAGGAGGCGGCCACATTCGAGTAGATTCAATCCTTGATTTTTCCCCTTTCCTTTTTGGAGCAAGCCTCCATAGAAGTTGTATGCATGATCTGACTTTGTGGATTTTACGGCTCCATGCAACTGTAGCAGATCTGATTTCATGAAACTTGTCATATCTATTGGCACAACGCCCTATACCTTTGTCTGTCCTACACAACATTATTACTACAAAGAGTATTGTTATTGTTAACTATCAGCCTAGTGGACGCTCGACCGACACATGCAAGAGTATGAGGAGCGAGAAACAGAGTACGTTACATGCAGCAAGTGACAAGTAGCACCTGCAAGCCTTGTTGCTTGACCCATTGCAGTGGCGCCTTGTTCCCCTTCCTAATGTCTTTACGGAGCGCCTTTTTGCTCGGCTTCAGAATCTCTCGGAGAGCCGATTGGCCCTTGTGACGTGTAGCGATATATTCCTTGATGTTAACATGTGCTTCTGCTTTCAAGATCTTGCGTGCAGAAGTGAGGGTGGATGGGAGATCCGAGGCATTAGGCGAGCGCAGACCGAGTTCAATTAATAGCGCGCGTAGTAGATTGAGTTCTGCATCGCCTCCCCTGACCGGAGATAAGATGAAGCTGGGAAGCAACTTCGGTTATAATTGAAATAGTCGACACGATGTCGTAGAACACACCGGGAGATAAAGGCTGAGGCATCATCATAAGACGCAGTAGGGGTGTCAATTATGGCAGAAGTGACGCTGTACGACCGTGTCTCGGCAGCCCCACTGCTGGTGGAGACAGACTCTGCGCTGGTGGATGAACTGTCAGCAAAAGAGTCTTCGTCACAGAGGGAGAGTTTGTCAAGTGGTGAAGACAGGTCACCATCTGAGCCAGGATGTCCCACGACGTCTGAGAGAGTGGAGGGAAGGGAACGGGCATCGAGGAGAGGATGGCGGAGAACAATGAAATCGGCATCGCTAATAGAACTGTGGGTCCATACTATTTCGTCGTCTTCGATAGAAAACTGAGAACACGGACTGTCCAAGTCATGTTCGCTGTCTGACATGGTGGTGGTCAGTGCTAGTGAGGAGTGATTGTTAGGGGGTCATTGAAGATATTCGCGGAGTTGTACTATCAAGGAGAACTCATCGATCAAGGTCGCTCGTCATCGTGTTGTACGACGTCGAAGACCGAATTTTATGTTGTATGCGTTGTTCTGAACTACCCAGTATTACAATGAACGTCGACGAGCCAGTGAACGATACTACTTGCTGGCGAGGACGAGGACCGCCGCAACGAGCTGAACGTGTGAGATGTATTATGTAATACGATTAGATGACCCTTTGCCCAACATCATCGTCGTTGTCGTCGTTGTCGTCCACCACGTCTTCTCTCTCCTTCTCGCCGTCGTCGGCGTTGATCGTCTGATATACTCAAGACTCCATTCACGTCATCCATGGAGGTTCGCATGCCTCGCCGTATTCTCCGCGTCTTGTCAATGTCGTGCTCAACACCTATCCATCCACAGGGCTTACTTGACTTCTCCAAGGAGTTCGATGTCTCCCTCCTGGACAAGGTCGCAATGGCCTTTTACACAGGTCGCGGTCAGGAGGTCTGCTCCCAACTATCATTCTCATCTCTCTGTCCTAATCCTATCTCAGCAACAAATGGCTCAGCAGGTCCTCACTCAGTTGGAGGAACATCCGGATGCATGGACCAGAGTTCCGGAGATAATGGAGAGAGCGTCTTTTCAACAGTCAAAGGTGTTCACCTAGCTATCTTCACGCTATCCATCTCATCTCTATTCAGTACATCGGTCTCCAGATTCTCGAGAAACTCATCACTACGCGTTGGAAAACCCTGCCCGATGGTCAACGGCAAGGTATTCATTGTTCTCTCCGTTTGATGCGCCACTCAGCCGTGTTTAGGCATCAGAAACTTTGTCGTCGGTATCACTGTCAAGATCGCTTCAGACGAAACCGCTATGCGGAAAGAAAAAACTTTTATCAACAAACTCAACCTCGCGCTGGTCCAGGTGAGATTCTGTCTCTTCGAGGACTATCTTCGTTTATGTGTCCTATTTCTTGCAGATTCTGAAGCAAGAGTGGCCGCACAATTGGCCAACTTTTATAACCGAACTAGTAGAGTCCTCGAAAACCAATCTCTCGCTATGCGAAAATAATATGGTCATCTTGCGCCTTTTATCTGAGGAAGTTTTTGACTATTCCGCGGAACAAATGACCCAGATAAAAATCAAGAATCTCAAAAACCAAATGTGCGGAGAGTTTAGCGAGATCTTCAAGCTCTGCTCCGAAGTCCTTGAAGAGGCACAGAAAACGAGTTTAATCAAGGCTACTCTGGAGACACTCTTGAGGTTTTTGAACTGGATACCTCTCGGTTACATCTTCGAGACCACGATCATTGATCTTCTACTCAACCGCGTAAGTATCTTTGCATATGTCGACTCTTGCTTGCTGATGCGTGCATAGTTCCTCGAAGCCCCAGAATTTCGCAACGTGACTCTGAAGTGTTTGGCAGAAATCGCTGGCCTTAACGTGGGGCCGGAGTATGATCCCAAATTCGTTATTCTGTTCGCTATGGTCATGACATCCATAAACCGTATGATCCCCCCTTCAACCAACATTGCCGCTGCCTACGCATCCGCATCCGACTCCGGTCAAGAGCTCGTTCTCAACCTTGCGCTGTTCTTAAGTAATTTTCTATCCAACCATCTTCGAGCCGTTGAAACCGAGGCAAATCGCGACGTGCTGCTCAATGCCCACCTGTACATGGTCAAGGTATCACAAGTCGATGAACGCGAAATATTCAAGATTACACTGGAATATTGGTCGAAGCTTGTGGCGGAGCTCTATGACGAGATACAGGCGATCCCCATGGGGGACAGCGGCTTACTTATGGGTTTGAATCTTGGGAATGGGACGGGTAATATGCTCAACGGGATGTCTTTGCGGAAGAACATCTATAGCGATGTTTTGAGCAACTTACGTCTCGTTGTCATTGAGCGGATGGTCAAGCCGGAAGAGGTGCGAGCCAACATATTTTCTCTCCACCTTCTCTAATAGGGCCTCAGGTTCTCATCGTGGAAAATGACGAGGGCGAAATTGTCCGGGAGTTCATGAAAGAGTCTGACACTATCGTTCTCTACAAGCAAATGCGTGAACTTCTCGTGTATCTCACGCACCTGGACGTTGTCGACACGGAGAACATCTTAACGGAAAAGTTGGCCAAGCAAGTCGACGGCTCAGAATGGAGCTGGCAAAACTTGAATACACTCTGTTGGGCCATTGGGAGCATCTCTGGAGCTATGAGTGAGCCAACATTTGTTTGTTGGTTTCGCTTGTCATTAATGAACCTATTCTAGACGAGGAGACAGAAAAGCGATTCCTCGTGACTGTGATCAAGGACTTGCTTGGGCTATGCGAGATCAAGCGAGGGAAGGACAACAAGGCTGTCGTTGCATCAGATATCATGTATATCGTCGGACAATACCCCCGCTTCCTCAAGGCTCACTGGAAGTTCTTGAAGACCGTGGTCAACAAGCTGTTCGAATTCATGCATGAAACGCACGAAGGTAGATGCCAAATATTCGTCGTCGTTTAGCTGATTTTGGACGGTTTGCGTGCAGGTGTTCAGGACATGGCCTGTGATACTTTTATCAAGATTGCTCAGAAATGCCGTCGACATTTTGTCATGCAACAATCGGGGGAACAAGAACCGTTTGTCGATGAAATTCTGCGGTTACTGCACAGAATTACCGTCGACTTGTCGCCTCAACAAGTATGCTTACATGTTTCTTACCCGTGCTTCATGGAATGACACGAACTCTTGAAGGTGCACACATTTTATGAGGCAGTTGGATACATGATTTCTGCTCAGCCCAATAAACCTCAGCAAGAGAAATTGATCGCGAAATTGATGGAGTTACCTAACAATGCTGTGAGAAATCTTTACATCCCTAGTGTTTGCTAACTGATCCATTTTGGAAGTGGGACTCTTTGATGGCACAAGCTGCGCAGAATATTGACGTGTTGAGCAATCTTGACAACATTAAGATTCTTTCCAACGTGTTGAAAACCAATGTCTCCGCGTGCACCTCCATCGGCAGCTTCTATTTACCCCAAGTGGGTCGCATATTTTTGGATATGCTTGGCCTCTACAAGGCCGTTAGTAGTATCATCAGCGAGACGGTCGCGAGAGAAGGTCGGCGTTGGCATTGCAATTGCGTCAGTTCTGCTGATACTTTTTTTTTCAGGTGTTATTGCGACGAAGACTCCCAAGATTCGTCAATTGCGGACAGTAAAGAAGGAGATTTTGAAATTGATGGAGACGTATATCAAGAAGGCGGAGGACATGGATTCCGTTAATGCCAATTTTATGCCGCCGCTCCTGGACGCGATCCTTGGGGACTATCACCGCAACGTGCCTACTGCGCGGGACGCTGAAGTTCTTAATGTAATGGCGACAATTACTGGTCGTCTTGGTGTAAGCTCATTTCCATACGAAACCAGTGAACCGTCATTGAATTTTGTGGTTTCAGCCTCTTCTTACACCCCAAGTTCCCGCTATCCTCGACGCTGTATTCGAACCCACGCTCAACATGATCAACCAAGATTTCGCTGAATTCCCAGAGCACCGTGTTGGCTTCTTCAAGCTGCTGAGAGCCATCAACCTCAATTGCTTCCCTGGTACGCGTGGTGTCTTTCGCGTCCCCACCATCTTTTGACACTCCATTACAGCTCTTCTTGGAATACCTCCGACTCAGTTCAAGCTATTCTTGGACAGTATTATTTGGGCTATCAAGCATACCATGCGGGATATTGCAGACACAGGACTAAACTGTACGCTGGTGCCTTTGTTTGTGAATCTTTTTGCTGAAGTTCCTCTAGTGTGTCTTGAGGTGGTCAACAATTTCGCAAGCGCGGAGCCAGCTGTCAGCAATGCGTTCTTCCAGCAATATTTCTTGAGCATCTTACAGGACATCTTCTTTGTCCTTACGGATGCTGATCATAAGAGTGGCTTCAAACTTCAGAGTCTCCTCCTTGCGCGGATGTTCCAGCTTGTCGAGACAAATCAGATCCAGTCTCCGTTATACAATCCGGCGCAAGTGGCTGATCCGAACATATCTAATTCATCGTTCCTCAAGGAGTATTGTGCAAATCTGCTCAAGACGGCATTCCCCCATGTCCACAAGTATGTTTATTATCTGTAGCGATGTTCCTTCGCTTACCATGTGGTGATACAGTTCTCAAGTCCAAGTATTTGTCACTGGATTAGGAGAATTCCACAGCGACATCAATCGATTCAAGCTTGCACTGCGTGACTTCCTTATCCAGTTGAAGGAATTCTCGTCTGGCGATAACGCTGAGCTCTATCTCGAGGAGAAGGAGGCCGAGGCGCTGATGAAGGCACAAGCTGAACGAGAACACGCGATGCGTGTACCTGGGTTGTTGAAGCCATCGCAATTAGAAGACAAGGATGAAGATATTTCATAGAAACGCTTGTACACATCGACGCTACCTCTTTTCTGAACTGCTTGTTTGTTCCTCTGACACGAAAAAGCATGCTTCCCCTAATTTTACTTCAGCACCATATTCATTAACTTTCTCATCACTCATCCTGCTATCAATGTTCTCGCAGCTTCACATTTTAATGTATTAGTAGTATAGGTCGTGGAAAGTACCAAAATAATGTAGGATATGCTGTGGAGGCTGACAGGGGAACCAGCATTGATTGACTTGGTCGATCACCACCATGTTCAAAAAGTGATGAATCTCCAAATCGTCCCCTTGAGCTGCAGACAACTGACTGCATTTCCAGATTCTCCCCGTCCACTGATATTGCAAGCCAAACACCACCCAAATCCTCTGTCCAACGATCGATCCGAGCCGCGGTGCTTTCACAGTGGCAGTTGCAGCCCGAAATTCTCGAACAGATATGGCCAAAGAAAGAGTCGTTGACTCATGTCAAGTGGTCCGTATCCTTCACCGATCTCTATGATACTTTGCTGTAAACCCACACGACAAGACAGCAGAGAGCACATCTCGATATATACCGTCAACAGTGAAGCATTGTTCTTCCAACACTTTGATGGTCCCTTATTCCCTACCCTGCGACTACTCCACAAATGTGAGTTATGCCTGCTCTGAGCGAGCGCTGCTGATACGGACGTAGATCCGTCGCTACTGCCAAAGGTCGGTATTGACCGTGGTGCAATACGTTTCCTGCTTGCCGGGGCGCACATGATGTGTCCCGGCCTCACGTCCGCTGGCGGTTATCTTCCTTCTGCGGAACATGAAATACCAGCCAATTCACTCGTCGCAGTGTACGCAGAAGGGAAAGAACATGCAGTTGCGGTGGGGATTACAAAATTAAGCACGGAAGAAATGCGCAAGGTCAATAAAGGAGTTGGAGTGGAAATCGCAACATATTTGGGCGATGACTTGTGGGCGATCCAGACGATCTAGATTGCATTCGAATCACGATGAGCGTTTGCTATTTGACGCGAGCCCGAGGATTTGTAGTATAACATCATGCCATTGTTCTGGTCGGAAGGATCATTTCCTCTTTTCTTCGATAAGGGGTGAGCTCGGAGCCTTTGACGCTGCTCAGGGTCAGCGGGTTCCCGGATCCAAGTACGGTGTTTGGCTAGCGCGGTTTGGTTTAAGAAGTTCATCCCTTGACAGTCTTTCACGACCGCTGTTTTTTTCTTACGCATCCAGTTACGGTGCTCATGCAGGGTTCAGACGGCAGCGTGTTCGTGTATGACTCATTCATCCGAGTCGATCCACGCAGGAAGCGAAAAAGGAAGGACAGGGGAGATACGGCTCCTCCGTGCCATTTTCTGATACGCGTAACAGAAGAGTTCAAAACTGATGAAGGGTGGTCACTAGGCTGTGAAGGTACGTATTATTGCTATTGGGTCCGGGTGTATTCCACAGGCTTGCTTTCTGGACCAAAGAAATATGCCGCAAGGCACTCGACAAGGCGCACATGAAACCGCAAAAAGTGCTCTGCCTTGGTTTGGGAAGCCCGTCATCGTCTCGGGATGCCTGTGCGCAACTCGCTTTGCTTAGTTGCCTGTGTGCATCTTTGGATATTGTGCGTGGATCCAGAAACCTCGAACATGCTGAATAGTTCTTCCTGAGGGACCCTGTTACAGGACTCTGCCGATGTTTCCATTTATGACCCCGTATTCACGGATACGGACAAGCAGTTGTTCCAGAATATGGGGATGCGGTGTCTGGATCACATCCAAGCAAGTGACTTCATCTCGGGTACCAATTTCAAACTAATAACGGTCTACAGGCGGCGGACCATTCGTTGGACTGTCCCACGATATTATACATGCCTCACTGCGACTTGAAGCTGTATGAGAAGGTCATACGCGCAAACTGGTCCCTGGAGCGCTTGTGCAGCATTTTTTTTCTCGCGAACCGTTTTAGTGACTATGTCGACAAGTACGTACATGTGCTTGTGCTGCAAGATGACGACGGGGCCTAAGTCGAGTCCACAAGCAATGCTGCTTCAAAGCTGGAAAAGGAATCTCCGTGCTTGCTGAGGCTGGGTATGTGGACAGGCTGCCGTCTAATGCGTGTTCGCTTATCCGGCGACCTCTTTGGGATGCCAGCACCATTTGTAGAATGTTGGCCTCTTGCCACGTCGGGCGCGTTTCCAAGTGCATTCAATAGCCTTTCCGCGCAGTACGTCAATCGAACCCCATTATCGCAGCAGGGTGACACGTTCTGGGAGTTTCCGCCTCTTTTGGATTAGCATGCTGTCATAACGTCTATGGCGGACTGCCGTTTTCCCATCAACCTGTGTACCAAAGATACAAAACGAACTAGCATATCAACATGCAGCGATACTGATGAATGTAGAATTATATAGCAGACATAGCACCCACACTAGCTAGCAATCGTCGTAAACATTATACGAATTGAAGTTGACTTCATCAGGGAATGGGAGTGGGTCAAGCTCGAAACGATCAAATACCGATCCTGTCGTGCGAATATAAACGTCCGGTCGAGACCTTTGCCTGCATTCTCCTGAGAGAGAGGTTGTGAAAAGAGAGGAACGGCCCAACGACGGCAGAGAGGGGGCATCGGATTCATCGTCAGACGTGTCCTCTATTGCTTCTGGCACAGAGAGGTCATCCAACTCATCGATGCCGTAGCGAGATAGGGCATCATATGCCAGTGGGGAAGAAATTGAGGGAGATTCTATGATGGGACCGAGTACATATGGGCCAACGAGTGGGGGATGGAAGGGCGGATATGGCACAGGATATGGAACAGCGATGGGCGAAGAACAGTGCATATGTTGGTTCAAAAGATCATCCGAGGACGACATTGGAGACGTCAAGGGACTCAGAGTAGCATCATCATCTTCCTCTGCAGTAACGGAGACTCGAACGTCTGAATCCGAGCAGAATTCGTCGTCTTCACCTTCGCAGAGGGTTTCCAGGAGGGAGTCAAGCCATTCCGCTTCAGAAACGGTCATGTCAGAGCTGCCTCGAGGGATGAGTTTGCTGGCGTCGGGGAACATGAATGCGTCCGACTCCTCCGGTTCGCTGCTGTCTTCGTCATCTGCTACATTTTCAGATAGTACACATACGGGGCTGGATGGACCGTTTAATACGGATGGTGTGGAGGGAGATTGTGAGCGAAACACCGAATTTTTAAGGAGGACCCAGCGATGAAGGCTACAGTTGTCCTTACCGCCTATGGCGGCGTGCAACTTGTCGCGGGCCATTGTGAATAGGTTGGGATACTCTGCCGACATTTGTGCGAGGGGAGAAAGGGGGTCTGGCGCGTGATATCCAGTCAGACTCATTGAATTGATGACCAAGGTATGTTTAGGGGGACAAACCAGGATTGGGGATAAATTCGCCGGTGTATGCGGTATACGATGAAGGGCTCAAATAGGATAGTACCGTTGTTAGATTTACGGGCGAGTTTGTTGACCATGCTTTTATGAGGGGCCAGGAAGCATTCGCGGAGAGGACGCGAGGAGGGGAGGGGAGGACGACCGGATACGTGGCGGGTTTATTGGGAGGGCATGATGAAAGTTGGGAGGCGAAAAGAGAGCGAGGGGAGTCGGGGCGGGGGCACGGCTTATATAGTAATTTTGAAATGCCGAGAATTTTGTTGTGACTCAAAAACCATCATCACCTCGGAACGAAGCCCCTCTCACAGCCACATAACAAATATGACAAAATACCAACCAAAGGTCACGCGATAATTCCGCCACCAAGCCTGAGTACTTACTAGACTAGACAACGGATCACAGAATATGACGTATATCAGCCCTCGTCCATATGATCCTCTCCAGAATCTTCGTTCTTGACAGTCTCGATAAGCTTTTTAAGCTTGTTGACGCTCTTCGGAGATATGTCGCGCGCAATGGCGAGCCAGTGTGCTGATTTCGCCTCATCCCCCACGAGTCGATACACCTTGGCGAGCTGGAAGACGACATTCGATTCCTCAGGCGAGCTATCGCGAAGCTCATGCAAATCTTCAATCGCCTCCTACGAACCTCAGATAAGCATCTCGTCATCCATCAAACACTGCGCAGTCCCGTTCCCACCTTGTATCGCTTCAATGAAATAAGCATTTTCGCTCGTCGATAACGGACCAGCGCATTGCTAGGAGCCAGTCGCACAGCTTGGTCAAACAGACTGAAAGCTGCAGCCTTATCTCCACGACGTTCCACGGTCTGATACGCGGATACAGCAGTGAGCCACTCTCCCTTATCACGGCGGACGGAATCGGCTCACCATCCCCACGCATCCAAGAAGCACTGCATTTTGAGGGTGTATCTCCAACGCCTTGCGGTAATGGTATTCCGCGAGTCGGATTTTGCTCGTTCGCAGATAGCAGGTGCCCAGACCGTACCTGTCATGGTTACCATGAGTCTTATCTCACTCCGAAAGACGATTCCTCCACACATACCAGGCGTTGTAATGTCGTTGGTCGGCACGTAATGCAGTTTGAAAAAACGAAATGGCCTGATCAGTGTCTTCATCGATTGACTCATGTCCACTCAAAGTGAATGCGTATGCACAGGTCGGGTCCAACTCAGCTGCCCGCCGAAAACATGTCAAGGCTTGTGAGCGCTCTTTCTGTAGTGAAAACAAATTTCCAGCGGCGATCCAAGCCTGCGGCGAATGGGGATTGATACTCATGAGCTCCTGAGCCAAGAACGATAGTTGCACGTTTTGTTGCAAATGCCATAGCAGTGTCGAATACACTTCCATGTCAGAGACTCGATAAGGCTCAAGTGCACGAGCTGCCTTGAAAGCCCGTTCAGCCTAGGGATGCACATAAGCTATAATGCCACATAACAGAAGATAACCGCATGGGAAAAACTCAGCGGACAAATGACGTACAGAAGCATATTCCAGTCGTTCATAGTGAGCCCGACCAACCATGGACAACACCCACGATGATTGCTGGTGTACCGAAGGCATGCGTTCGAGTTCCATCAAACAAGAATAGCAATCATAAACAGACATTGCTCTAGTGGCCCGCGCGAATCGTCGCATCAGATCGTAGATATAGTAATCAGCCATTTCTTGTTCGTAGGCTTCTTGAGCGGCTCGTTCATGAGCAGAAGTCCAATGGCTCGGTGCTGGTGAAGCATCGGAATGGGGTGATTGAGCGTTGGATACTGGCGAGGTGGAAGATGCTACATCTGCGATAGCCAAAGTATCCTCTTCGATGTCGGATCCTCCTGAACGTGACCGTGAAGTCGCAAGTTGACGTCGACGTTCTCGTAGCGGTGGATGCTATGGTAAGCGAACAAATCAGCATCTTCATGAATAATTGATGACTTCACGTCACGTTATGGCGGGAACCTGACCTTTGCGACTTGTTTATTCATAGTACCGCTCAACAGCCGAGTGCTCCGCCGCGGGCCAACACCGTTGTTCCCAGGATGTCGCTCATTTTTTCCGACTCCAACGACGCTCCTTAGGTTCTGAATGGGCTGAGAACGACGACCAGGTGATGAGAAGATGTTAGCAAATTTCAGGGCCGGGCGGGCGCGTGCCTTTTTCAAGGGTTCGTCCACTATCGATTTGGATTGCTTCGATTTTGCCAAATCGACGCTCCGCTGGCGGGTTGTTGAACGCAAACGCTTCTGAACTGGTCCAGTCTCGTCTGCTGATGAAAGCGGCCGAGGGGGTGGTTGAGATGGGCCTGCTGGTGCATCTTCCACGTGAAGGCCGCGGGGCGCCATCTGGTGGTGAAAGTGGTTGTCTGCATGAAACAACGATTCATTGGTAGCTCTGAAGGTCATAGAATGAGCCTAGATGCTATCTCGACCGAACATGTAGACATACAGTAAGTCCCGTGGTGGATGTGGTGGCTCTATTCGAAACGCTTGAGGGGGGTTTCTCCAGCCCCGGACATGAGCGTTGATTTCAGCAACATCGGGGGTAAAGAAGCCGACACCTGTGGCAGTTGGTCCTGGCATCACCTTGATAGTTGGAGGTTCTTCAGGAGGGACTTGTTTCGTTGGTAATGGTCGAGGCGGAAAGATCTCGTCAACTTCAGGCGCAGAACCTGGAGGCTTGGTTGAAATCGATCTGAAAAGTCATTCCAGAACCACTTACCAAGTGTGCACAATCCTTGGAATGCTTCCCAAAGAAATGGATTTAGTGCTAACGCCTGGCGGAAGCTAGCGATGGCTTTCTCGGGAAGATTGCCCTTCGATGCCATTGTTCCTGCCCGACAGTGGAGAGCAGCCTCTTCGGGAAACGCTCGCGACGTACGGGGACCCATTGACTCTGGTGAACAAATCAGACAATTACAGTACAGAGCAACTATTCACGCACGCGTTGGAACATGGTCTGTATCCTTCAGAGCAGCTTCTAGAGCCTCGCACGCTTGCCGGTAGCGCGAAAGAGACATGCAACATTTCCCTTTGATTTCTAGACAGCCGCTGCACTTTTCCTGCTCAGTGCCACTCACTACGTATAGAGCAGAATGTGGCTGTCGAGCGCGAAGGAGGGCGGTCGCGTAGAGATGACGTGCATCATGGTCGTGTTCGTCCATAACGTGATATCGCTCGGCATAAAACACGGCAGATTGAACGAGGTCATAGTCAAGACATGTCCATATCAGCGACCGAAAACGTTGTCCAATCTGAGGGGAAGGTACGGCCGAGGAGGCAATGGCTTCCTGTTGCATAGCATCAGCCCAAAGGCGTAAAATATCTGCAAGGAACTAGTATGAACGTTCAACGAGATTCCAGAAGGAGCACCCGTCGTGTAAAGCTGTAGGCAAGGTGAGTCAACGAGGACGAGATTTCGAAACGGACCACCCACAGCGAAACCCGGTCGACGCGTGTTTAAACCTTTCGAAAACAACAGCGTGCATTTACATGTCACGTGACAATCAGACAGTCATACATAGCCAATTTTTGTGAATTAAACATGGACAATCTACAGAAATATGTCTACATCCTCAGTGACCATGCCCATCTGCCTCTGGCTTCGGTTCTGCGGGAATTACAGTCAGCTGAATGAACACCCTCGAGTTATTCAAGGGTTCTCACCAGGAATGCATTGAATTGCATCGTCAATCCGCAATAGAGAGATGGCTGCCTCGTATGCAGACTTCAAGCTTCTCACTTTGCTCACCGTGGGCTCCAAAACGCCTGCAGAAACATTGTCTCGAACGTCACCATTGATGAGATCAAGTCCGTATCGCAAAAGCACTTTTTTTGGATCACCAGAAGGTGCATTTTGTGCCGCATTGTGGTAGGAACGGAGCTTTGCGACCAGCTCAGTCGAGTCTTTCGCTGCGTTCACAGCGAGCTGCTTTGGAATTGATAACAAGGCGGCTGCAAATTCCGCAATAGCTAGCTGCTCCCTCGAGCCCTGGAACGTAGTCAGAAGTCCATAGACATTGTCAAACGAATAAAGTACTGACGAGTGTCGTGGCAAAGTTCTCCAGGTAAATGCTGAGAGCAGATTCGACTGCACCACCACCAGGAACAACTGATCCACTCTCAAGAGTTCGCTTGATGATGGATAATGTGTCGTGCAATGCCCTCTCCATCTCGTCTAGCATGTAATCATTCGCCCCACGCAGAACAATGGACGCGGAGTTGACAACCTTTGTTCCCTTGATAAGAATGAGCTCGTCGTCGGAGATGCGTTCCTGTACGACTTCATCTGCTACGCCTAGGTAGCTGGACTCGTAGGTCTCATTTCCTTCAAGATCTGCGAGACTCGAAATCAGGGTCCCTCCTGTAGCCTTTGCGATGCGCCTCAGGTCCTCCTTGCGGCAACGACGCACGGCCATTGCCCCTGCTTCTACGAATTCCTTCAAGCACAGATCGTCGATACCTTTCGTAGTGAGAACTACGTTAGCTCCTGCAACGAGGATTTTGCGAATGCGTTCGAGAGTTATTTCGGCCTCACTATCGCATCTGTCAAGGGTGGTGTTTAACCAAGAGCACCACTGAACGTACCGTTTGCGGATCTGTTCTAATTGATCCGGGTCGTCCACCAGAATTTGCACACCTAACTGCATCCGTGTCTTTTGGAGATTTATGTCAAGACAGGCAATCTTGGCATTGGTGATGCGTTTTTTCATGGCTGAGAGTGACCGTCAGCGGATGAATGAGATGAGGAGATGGACGACGAAACCTTGACTGGCAACCGTGCAGTTTAGCGCATAACCTTGAACAAACAAGGATTCCCTTGCACTTCTACCATGTGCTTTCAAAACGTTTACGGCTTTTACTGGGTACTTGATGTCCCCTCGAAGGTTGATTGACTTGACGGCAAGCATTGCATCTACAGCCATGGGAGCAAAAAGATCGTCGTCGCTTCGAAGCAATCAGAAATTGTGTGGTCCGGGACAAGATCTCTCAACGTACTTTCCGATTATCTTGCTGGCCATGCTGGTCTTGGCCGCATTGATTAAGGCGTCGCGACCCAGAGAATCGACTTTGATGCTGAGATTATCTTGCATGAACCTCACTGCTTCCTTACAGGCGAGCCTGTAACCCGTGATGATAGTTGTGGGATGGATTTTGGACTTGACGAGTTCGTTGGCACGACGAAGCAGCTCGGCGGCAACGATAACGACGGAAGTGGTTCCATCGCCGACTTCCTTGTCTTGCTTTTGCGCGAGATCCACAAATATCTTTCCGGCTGGATGCTCCACGGACAAGAGGGAGAGGATGGTCGCGCCATCGTTGGAGATTGTGACTTCCTGCATGGGGATGAACGGTAGGGACGCGAGACGAGACGAGGTGCTTACTCCGATGTTGTCGACGAGCATTTTATCGAGACCAAGAGGGCCTAAAGAGCTCTTGACAATGTTCGCGATTGACAGTGCTGCTGTGACTGGGATGATATGATGGGTTCAGTCGAGGTGATGGTAAATACAGGATGGGTCGTACTCGCCATTCTGATCGCGGATGTCCTGGCCAGTTACTCTGTCGCCACCCAGGAAAGCTCCTGCTCGTGGATCGCGTTGGAACATGATCACGGTTTGCGACTTGGTTTTTTGCTTATGCAATGCAAGCCAAGTACTAGCGTAAGTACGCTTCACTTGCACTCACGCGCGAATGGCACCACCAAAACGCCGGGTGTCCTACGTGATACCGCCACCAGTCGACCACGTCCCCCGTCTCAAGCTACCTCCCTTGGGACTGGCTCGTCACGGCTCAACCCGCCCACTCCTTTTCCCGTCACAACACCAGCCAGATGCTGCCCCAAAACCCTCCCTGCCCAGACACCGCCTTGGCGTCACAGCCCTCGCACTCGACACCACCACCCACCTACAAGGTTCCGCCTCACCCCAAGGTATACTATATTCGGGTAGTCGAGATGGACAGGTCATTTCCTGGGATCTCGGGCTGACACTCGCTCCAAGGCGAAACCTTTCGTCGCGGCGGTGTCGTGCTGCTGGGTGGGAGACCTTGACAGGAATGGCAGACGGGAACGAGGAGACAGAGGAGGAAGAGCGACGGGATGGGGACATACTCGGTGATGTCAAAGAAAGTGGCGGCAGAAAGCGGAAGAGTGGTATCCATGATGATATCCCCTACCAACTTCAGTGGGAACTCGATCCTGACACGCTCAATTTCACTACGGTAGGAAAAACGTCCAACGTTCTCGCCTTCTGAAATAACACGGCGCCAGGTTCCACAATTCAGACAATGCGCACAGATGCACACAGATTGGATTAATGACATACTTCTCTGCAACTATAATCAGACCGGTCAGTCTCTCGTACTTTGTCGTGTTGTGCGCCTGACAATGTCTCTAGTAATATCTGCCTCCTCGGATGGTACCATCAAAGCATGGAGTCCGCATTCAAATCCTTTGACAGAACCCTCGATCGTTGGCACACACGCTGACTATGTGCGCTGCCTCACTTTTTGGTAATTTATTGGCATTTTGCACACTCAACTTCTTACCAACCATTCAGTCGTGAGTCAAACTGGATTGTTTCAGGCTCATTCGACCGATCAATCAAACTGTGGGATCTCACCCTGTCCTCTCCGACACCACAACCTCTCCTGGCCCTCAATCCTCCTGACCCAGGCGCACCGAAAGCGTCTATATATGCTCTCGCAGCGGATCCACTTGGGCATGTCATCGCCAGCGGTTCTCCGGAGCGTGTGATACGAATGTGGGACCCTCGCTCCGGGAAGCGTACTGGGAAGCTTGTCGGTCACACTGACAACATACGGGCCATATTGATTTCTGATGATGGTAGATACGTACGATCATGCGTTAATCCCCCCTTTACCGTTTCTCTAAGCTCCCCTTTCAGCTTCTCACAGGATCTACCGACGGTGAGCAAGTCCCATACGCTGGTGCAACTTGATCTTATGATGACTTAGCTTCTATCAAACTCTGGTCCCTGTCCTCGCAACGCTGCTTGCACACATTCACGTACCATACGGATTCTGTGTGGTCTCTACATTCCAGTCATCCCTCCCTCAAGACGTTTTATTCGGGGGATAAGTCCGGAATTGTCTGTAAAGTGGATGTTGAAGGCTGTTCAGACGTCGCAGATGGCGTGTGCATTGTGCTTGCGCGAGAATCGAGTGAAGAAGGTGGAGAGGGAGTAAACAAGATTATCACTGCCGACGATGGTTTGCTTTGGACGGCGTCAGGGAGCTCCAGCATCAGTCGCTGGAAGATCCCCAAGCGACCGCTGAAACACGATCAGGATGATCGAGACGTATTTTCAGATCCTGTTGTTACAACCAAGCGCACCTCGACTGGAATGGAGCCAAACTTTCAAGGTAATGTCTTTTCACGGTGATTCAACATGAAACCACTCATATGACGCTCCAAGGCCACAAGGATGACGAGTTTTCTTTATATCCGAGAGTTCCACTGACCTCCCTTGTGAGGCTCTCCTACCCGAATAACTCGTTCTCGCCGTCATTGCTCATGTCTCGGGGGCGTGATGCAGAGGTAGCTACCCTATATTCTGCCGCTTCGATTGTATCCGTTCCAGGTGGGCCGTCACCGTTCAATGCTGCTTTCCAGCACTCCACTCCACTCACCTCTTCAAATACCCAAAGAGATACAAGAGGCCATGTTTCGATCAACGACCATGACATCCATGAAACACGCGCAACTTACCCAGCTCAGGAACTAGGCGAACTTGCTTCAGATGCTACTCCTTTCAATTCCCACCCAGACATGGTAATCACAGGCTCACGTGGACTTGTTCGAGCAGTGTTGTTAAATGACCGCATGCACGCTCTCACGGTTGATACAATGGGTGAAGTTGCTGTATGGGATATCGTCCGTGGAGTGTGTTGCGGTTGGTATACGAAAGAGGATGTCCAAGCTGCGAGTATCCGTGGGAGCTTGGATGACAGCGCTCGCAGCAGAGAACGAAGTAGCGCCAACGGTGATACGGAATGGAGTCCTCGCGAGGCCCTCGAAGCAGTCAGAGAACGTATCGAAGGAGAGGCAGTCGTGTCCGCCTGGTCGTCTGTGGACACCAAGACCGGTATCCTCACGGTACACATCAATGAGAGATGCTTCGACGCAGAAATTTATGCTGACGAAGCAGGCTTGGATTTGGACAAACAGTTTAACGACGAGTTCAGAAGTGCGTCCGTGCAACGGTCCTGGAAAGGTTCATACTAATGCGAGGCCAAAAGTCAACATTGGGAAGTGGGTCCTTCGGAATCTATTCCTAGGTTTCGTACGGGAAGAGCAACGCATTCGGCGAAAACGAGATGTCCGAGACTCGGACTCTAGTCCACCAAGTCACACCAACGCGCACCGTGGTCCAGCAGGATTGAACTCAGATCTCAATGGTAACTTTTCTGGCGCGACCGGGCTCCATTCACCTCCCGAAATATCGTCATCGCGCCTCCCAATATGTACGACTGTTGTTACTTCTACAAGTGCATTACCAGCAATTCTCCCTGCTCTACCCTCCGTCACTAAGCCTTCCCCTTTACTTACTCCTATGATCCCGTTGAAAATTGCTGGGTCGGCGAGCACACCCCAATCACCTTCGTCAGAAAGACCACCCATTCCTCGTCCAATTCGGACTCATGGACTCGATATACCCCCACCGAGTGCAAGTCGCGAACCCGATTATTTTTCTGCGGGTGCTCGCCGACCCTCCACGGCGAGTACTGTTCTATCTGACGGCGATTTTGCGGGCTGGGGAAGCCCTGGAAGCCCTCCCCGTCATGTTGGCGACTCCTCGGGACCGCTTACCCCTGTTTCGCCGGGCGGAGGTATTATGGGCCGCCTCAAAATCCTTGGAAAGGGATCAGGGCGAAGGACAGCAAACGACATTGTCCCAAGTTCCCCGGTTACAAACAGTGTTGTGGATAATCTGACTATTCCCGAGGTGAATTGTTCGGACCATCACCATCTCATTATTTGTCTGACATTCTATAGGACAATGGGCCTGGCTGTGCAAGGACACCCATTCAAGTCCTACTTTTAACTCCCCTTTCTCCACCACCGTCGAGTGAGGTTCCCACTCTCTCACTTCCGCCAAACATGATGGTGATGATGTCAGACGAATCATATCCTGGGTGGAAAACTGTGTATCGAGGTAGCGTTTCGACCACTTGGGCCGACATGTATACCCTCGAGGAAAACATGCCAATCTGGTTGCTCGAATATGTCCTTTTTAACAAGGCTGCTGTTCCACCTACAGGTAAAATTAGCTTCGTTCTACTACCTTGGCCCAACCCAGATCCTGACGGCGAACAACTACCCGAGCTCCTGAATGTGTACGTTACGTGCCTCGTTGACCATGCTTTATGCTTAGCATTTATTATATTTAGTACTCAATCAAAGTTGACTGCAAGCAAGTTTCTTCGAGTACGTAAACTGACGCATCATGTAGGTAGCCGTCTCCCGAGAATGCTCCGAGTTAGCTTATCACATTCCAGGTGCAAGAAAAAATAGAGAAACTATCCAGTATGACCAACTCTCACCCCTCCACCTCCGTCGACGCGCCGACACCTGGTTCTCCGAGTGTGAAGACCTTCCGGATACAAGCTGAGGAAACATATGAAATACTCTGTAACGATACGGTACTTTCACTCGACATGACCCTTGCTGCAGTACGACAATATTTCTGGAGACAGTCTTCTGAACTGACCATGTACTATCGCTTGAGAAGTCATACAGCAGTAGAGGGTATCGTTGATGTTTCGAGTTGATACAATACCTATTTAGATTTCGTACTGTGACCGATTTACCACCATCAAATGCAGCAGTAACTTATACTTAGTATTTTACACCCTTTCCTGCTGTACATTGTTGGTTATCAACAGAATATTTTGTGGCTCGGCCGCAAGTATCATCGAATACTGCACACAGCCAGGATCTAGTTCATCCCGCTTGATCAAACACTTGTACGCAGAACGCAGTGGCTAGCGCCGACGCAGGACAGTTAGTAGAAGACACAGAAAGTCTAGAAAGATGATGTAGCGACTTGTTTAGATTTCGCAAGGTCCCATATCCACTCGTAGCCCGTTATCGGAACATCGATGTTAGTCTCATAAGGACACGTCTACGGAAGCCAGACGATTTGTGTGACTCGCAGAAGTAGTTCATTTAATAGAGCGTACGCCGTGATAAGTGATATGTGAGCACTCAGCAAGAATAAATGGAACTTCTGCCCAGTGGGATGAAATGAAAACCCGACCCGAAAACTCACTGCCATCGAACCGCTCCAGAGTCTTATAAACGTCCACATTAATCTGTCACGCATGTGCACCGGAAGAAATGGCTACCCTTTCACGTGTTGGATACTTCGTAAATCATCTTGTGACTCATTAGGGTAAGCTGCATTTGACGTGGCGCGGGGATGAATGAGACTAGGACGCCTTGTTCATACTCGACAACGAGTGAGAAATCACGGAGTGAATATCTATGCACCGATCTTGGCACATTTCCATACACTGTTATATATGATGTGAGGAACGGAAAAGTATGACAATGGAGTAAAACTCGCCCTGAGCGTAACCTCAGCGGTGACTTGACCTGACTGCCAAACATTCGTGATGGAAGAAAGCGCAGGCATGTACGCAACTACGACAACTCCATCTGATGTATTCGTTTCTTCTTCGGTGGGATCCAGTCGGATTTCGTCCCCCCGCACGGCCTGAAGATGCTTGAACTCGGGTCGGTGAACATTCGATATATTCCTTACCGCAGAACATGACGCGACAAGCCCAAACATCTCGATGCCTGCATCAGCGAGTGCAGTGGTCGCCGCTATCGCACTAGATGCTATACAACCTTCAATACCATCATTTTCAATGATCGTGATGAATACATCTATGGTTGATTTTGGGAACAGTTCCAAACAAACGGATGACGCAATTGATTGATGGATTGCAACAGCAAGGGATCTGTCTTCGGCGTCCTTGAAGGATTCAAGAGTCTGATCGAAATCGTCGGAACACGAGAAAGCGCTCACATGAAGGGGTGATCGGCGACGGGTACACGAGAATGGCGCGAACTTAACTTCGATGTTGAGTTTACCCTTTTCACTGTAAGTACTGGACTTGGACTGCCTGGGACCATACCTGTCGAAAGTTGAAAGTACTGTCGGACGGACCGTGTCCACACTCACACAGCACATGCCAACTTGGTCTTATCTGTCTCGATGTAGGCCGAGCCATTTGCTTGGCTGATCAATCCGGGCTGCAGAACTTGAATGGAATGGATCAGCTTGGAGGGCATGTTATGTATGCGTCCTACAGATTGGGCGTATGTCCGTCGGCTGTCGACCGCATCGCGCATCCCAGACCGTAGAGCGCTCCTGACCGCGTTCAAAAACTGGGGGAAAGCTTTCTTCTGGACCGTTTATGCGCCTTCTGTCGAACGGATTTTGAGCCATCGTGCTTGTCCGATATTAGATTACATAACAAGTCGATCCGTCATGAAGCTCTCCTTCTCCCTTGCCAACAAGAACACAAAGTCGCTCGGTGCTGCCCCTCCTCTCACAAAGCCAGCAGCGTTCTCGTCGCTAGATGATGAGGATACCAGAGATGTCGTTCCAATTGCTACGAGCAGCAAAGACGCTAACGCGAACAAAACTCTTTTGGTCGACAGCATAGCGGCTTCAAAGGCAGCACAAAAGCGCATGGAGCAGGAAATGAAGATTGATGCTACTGTCTACCAGTACGACGAAGTCTGGGACAGGATGCAAGAAGTAAAGCAGAGACAGAAGGAGGCCAGGGAAGTGGATGCAAAGCAACGCAAAGTAAGTGCACGTCGTTTCATTTTTGTGCGAGCATTCACAAGCAGCGATTCAGCCCAAATACATCGCGGGACTGTTGAATTCCGCTGCCACTCGCCGATTAGATCGTCTCAGGGCCGAAGAGAAAATGCTTCAGCATGAGCGGGAAATGGAAGGGGACGAGTTTGCAGACAAGGAGGCCTTCGTCACCCAAGCATACAAGGATCAGATGGCCGAAGTTCGAAAGGCTGAGGATGAGGAGACGCAGAGAGAAGGTCGGTCCTGTATCTCGTGTGTGACCGGCTTGGGATGAACGTTGGTTTTCAGAGGCTGAGAAGAAGAAACGGAAAGGTGCAACGACTGGGATGGCATATTTCTATCGCAAACTACTAGAAGACTCGGAACAAAAGCACGAGGAAACGGTCGCCGCTGTTACAGAACGCAAGCCGCTTATCGGACCTCAGGGCCCGTCCCTAGCCATCACCAAGCCAGCAGACTTTGCACCGATGTCCGACGTGGAGCTGGCTCGTCTTGCACGTGAGCAGGGAAAGGAGGTTGAATTAAACGACGATAACCAGATTGTCGACAAACGTGAATTGTTGTCGGCTGGTTTAAACCTCTCGGCCCCCAACACACGACGCGTTGGGTTGCAACTGATTACCAAGAAATCGGAGGACCACACTGAGCCCCATATTCATCGCGCCGCCGGGACAGCAGCGAGTCGCAGAGAAATTACCGCACGAAGGACAGCAGAAATTCGTCAACAAATGGAACAAGAACAAGATCGACAACAGGCACAGCGGGACAGAGACGCGGAGGAAAGTAGGCAGAGGATTGTCGCCAAAAGGAACACTGAAACAGATGTACAAGATGCAAGAGCCCGGTACCTAGAACGGAAACGTCGGAAACTGGAGGACGGCGCAGCTGCGACTGCGGATACTGAAGACGCATGACGAATGATCTGAAGCGTCCAGTTTTCGAGCTTAAAGTCCATCGAGGACGGAATGTATCTTTTTGTGTCAGCAGGGCTGGTGGAGACGTTCTTCTCCCATCGAGAGCACTAGCCGTTTAAATTCTCGCAAGACGGCCGCTGCAGGTGGACGTTTGTCTGGATTACGGTTGAGCATTGGCGTTGTAAGGTGCAAAAGTTCGGGAATGTAAAGATTGGCAATCTAGGGTGGATCTCAGCAGGCTTCGGGATGGACAGAAAGAGATCATTCATACATTACATGCTCTGAGTATGAGGATTGCCAAAGCCCACACGTCGATCATATAAGGATTGCATACTTGGCCATGCTCGAGCTCGGGCGGAACCTCTGTGCCTTTTGGCCAGCAAGTAACCGGAGCAACCGGGTGGTCGACTTTGCGGCTGAGTTCATAATCGATGCACGCACACCTGCCACGGTAATCGGTGAGGAAGTTGTGTAGTGATATGTCGAGGTGAACGATGTGATTTCTGTGCATGAAAGCAATGTGCTTTATGGAAAATATTGTCGGCGGCAAAAGAAAGAGATGAAGAGAAATGTATATTCACCTCTATGCATTGATAAATTGCTGATAGAAAGTCTTGTACCTTGGAGGGTATCTCGGGGAACAAATGGGAGGACCATTCTTCCATCACAATGAAACATATGCTATCAGCGGGCAGGTCGATTATATCGAGGACGGCTGTACTGCGGGTGTTATGAAAGGTTCTTGGAGAAAAGGAAAGGAACCGACGTATAGAATGATTCATGGGATCGTGGCGCAGATGAGGGGAAGACAAGTGTCGCACGCTTTGTACTTCCCTGCTCAACCGATTGACTGCCTTGATCATCAACTTGATTCCTGTCGCACAGCAGGTCGCTCTGAACAGATTTTCTGGCTAGTTGAGGTCGTCAGATGAACAGAGGAGATGGGGCAAGGGATTGCGACACACGAGGCCGGGATCCTTGCAGAGAGCGCTGTCGTCGGTGTTTATCTGGAACGGATAGCGATACAATGGCGCGGTGACCGCTGCATGGCGTCGATAGTGCTCTCTGACGTCGCGCACGGTGTCGAGGCGATAGCCGTTGGATAGGATGATATCACGGTAGGACGGCCAATATGGGGCCAGACGCGCGTTGAGCTGGTCGTCGTCGAGGGACGAGTCCGAGTCCGAGTCTGAGTCCGAGTCCGAGGGAGAGTCGTACTCCCAGTCTACTACAGAGGAGGAGGAGGGCATGAGTCTGTGGAAATCAGTGAGCTGAAGGGGGGATAAAATACCCGCATGGTTGAGACAAACATGCCCAGTTTGTCACTGTCTCGACAATGGACGGAACAAAATCCAACAAGACCGTCTTCGTCGGCGGACTGGGCGACGACGTCGACGAGGCCGTCCTGTACGAGTCTTTCTCCCCCTTTGGTGCGTGCTCGTCTCCCTTTGGCACCGAGGACGACCAACAAACCGCCGCTTCAGGGGACATCGTCGAAGTACAACTGCCACCAGCGACGACCAACCCCACATCCGACTCGGGTACGCGTCCAACACCTTCCTGGCCGTTTCACCAGTGTTCAGATTCGCCCACCTAGACCCAAAACATCGCGGCTTTGCCTTTGTCACGTACGCTTCCCCTCCAGATGCCCAGGACGCGATTGACAACATGGACCTCAATGAACTCCGCGGAAGGGTCATCAAAGTGAACATCGCGCGCCCATTCAAGGCTGCCATTCAACCGGGTGCCGGAAACAGAGCCAGTATGTAGTTTATTTCTCAGCCCTGCCAACAAATAACCACCGTCTACCACCAGTCTGGGAATCAGAAGAATGGTTGAGGCAGTACGCAAAGCCACTTGCTCAAAGTGGTGGTAAGAAGTTCCCCCGCGTCCCTGCACGCCATCATTTAATCCATTAATCAGGTGTACAAGGCCGGAACGCACAACGGAGTGCTAAAAATGCAGGCGACGGAGAAGCATCAGCCTCTGCCGACACGAATGATGACGAGGATGCCATGGAAGAGTAACCGCTAATTACGAGGTCGTGTGCATAGGCTATGGCGTGTAATTCAAAAGTCTCTTGGATGATTCATGTCTGATTCCTCGAATTGTGCACGAGCACGCTTGATGTCCTCTTGCATGAATAGTAATTCTTCCATTCGAGCAAGCTTTTTTGCATCCGCTGGTCTCGATAATGCTCGCCGCAGGTCTTCTATCGACAGTCGGGTCTTTCGTTGTGACCCACCCGCCGTTTGGCACTGTCTCCCCAGAGTCATGAAACGCTCGGTCATCAAAAAAAAAAAAAAAAAAAACGCACAACATCAACGATAAACTCGACCAATATCTCTTCCATCACATTCACCGTGTCGTTCGCCGGATTCCTGTCGTCTCCAAAGCCATACATTAGGTTTTTGACTAGACAGCAGCGCGATCAGTCGGGATGCAAAACTACAGAGAACCGCGGACGGACTGACGTTCTTTTATAAAAAGCCCCTTGAAGTTGGCATGCTTGCGCCCTCGCCCAGCGACACCAGTAGTAGCACCAACAGTGGCGCCTGTCTCGCGCACATACGTCGGGTTGTAGGAGGAGAAGGTGGTCGGTCTCGGAGAAGCGACCGCTGACGAGGCAGCAGTTATCGTTGCGGGTGTCTGTGCGGCTGACCTTGCCTGGGTCTGTTGTTGAGGGATGTAGCTGTATGGGTACGGCCAAGCCCCGTAACCAGTCACGCCAGAGGCATACGCGCTTTGATAGGCTGCATAACCCTGCGTCTGGTACGCGCCAGGTGCTCCGGGGTGCCAGGCAGGGTAAGGATAAGATGTCCCCGTAGCATTGTGCTGGTAGTGTGAGTAAGACATGCGAGCGTACTAATACAGAATGGTTTCGTCCATCTCTCCCCTCTCTAATTTCCGTGCACTCTCCATCATCTCCCGCACTTTCTGCCACTCCGTATCAATGATACCACGCTCATCGAGCCAATCCATAACCTTGTCCGCATTGTGAAGGTCGCGCGGAGGTCTGATACCACCAAAATATGCAACCTTGACGAACCGATGAGTCCTGTCCTGTGCCTCAACGATTTCCCGCTGCAAGGACTTGTAGAGTGAATACTGCGTGGCGTCACCGTCATGTAGAACCATCATCCGTGACCAGACGAACCTCCCAGTGACTAAATTGATGGTATACTTTGGTGCGTGCTGCGCAAAATCGGCCGAGGTGAAATTGTTCCTTGATGTTTATTTTCCTTTCTGCATCATTCTCTTCGTTTTCTTCCGAACTTTCGTCTGACTCCTCGTCGGACACATCCTGCGCGTCGCCACATTAGCGAGTGTGGAGGAATTTGCACAACAATACCTCGAAATCATACTCATCGTATGGCTCTCCACTCAGCCGCCCCTTCAACGTAGACACTCTTCCACCAAGATGGCATGCGTCGCATTGGGGCACCGTAAAGTTTAGTCGAACTAGGGTAAACTCTGGATACGTTTCCAGCAATTTTTTGAAGTCTAGTCTCCACACGGATGATGCCACGAGGGAATCGCGCATCCCACTCAACTTGCGACGAGTTACCTGTAGCGGCACAGCAAGATATTCCTCCTCTAATGACGGGGTGAATCTTTCGAAAGTTTGGAGGTCAAACAGTCAGACCTTTGAGAGCGCGTTCGAGAAATGGGCGTCGGTCAACCAAGGGCTGTACAGCCATGTGTACAAAAAGTTGACAGACAATCTTGAAATGGTGTGTCAGGTCTTGATGAGCGCTTAAACTGAATGCAAGAGGAAGTTGCGCGGAGGGAACACCATTTGCGTCGTCGTCGACGATAAAATCCTTGTTACACTCTTCATTGCTATCCGTTTCGTCATCTGATGTATCCGACTTTCCATTGTGATGAGGCCTGGCATCCTTGAAGGGAGTTCCCGCTGAACTTTCTGATTCCTCGGCCTCTTCTTTAGAAGATTCGAGTACCATTTCATTGCGTTTCTTACCCTTGAGCACTTTTGAGAGCACTTAGTCAAATTATCGCAACGCTCAGATTCACTCTCACTCTTGAGCTTTTCCAAGTTCTTCTGAAACGCCGTCATTTTGCCCCGCGACCGCAAACGATTCTCGAGCACTTCTGCGAATATCTGTCACAGACGGATTGACGATGGAGTTAACAACCGAGCTACTCACGATTTCCTGCTTCGAGTATATCATCATCATCATCATCTTCCTCGGGGGTGGGAGGTCTTACGCCCTTGATCAGCTTGCGTTTGCGAGGTCGATCGTTATCATCAGAGTCAAGAACGACCTTGTTCTTCCCCTTTCGATTTCGTGGGACGAGGGGTTCATCGAGAGAGTCGTCACTAGTAGCGCGTATGAGGATGGAATGAGCGCCCGCGAGACTCTTGCGATGTCTCGGACGACGAGGGGAATGGTCTTCGTCGCTGAGTTCGACTATCTCTGGTTCGAAGCGTATTGCACCGACGTCGCTCTCCGCGTCTTTGTCATCGTCTGACGAGGAACTGGATAATTTACGCGTCCGTTTTCGCTTTGAAGAGCCTGGGCTGGAAGGAGGGGACGAGCCAAGGAAGGCGCGCAAAGTTGGTTGCTTGAATCTCTGAGACATCCCTTGTGGTTTTGCCAAAGTCGGTAGAATTACTGTAATGACATCGACACGCGAACAGTACTAGTAATACTATGTGTAAGTACTTGGTCTACGTTTTGCACAACATCTTCACGTCAAGCCGCACGCAGTCTGGCCTTTTGTGCCTTTCTAGCCTTTTCCTTCACGATCGTAGAACCAACGAACCAGCCTATACCTGAGAGACCAACCACGAGCAAGAATGCTGGCAACCGGATGGCCCATTCGCGAGCGGGAAAGTAATCGTGTATGGGACTCGACGTGTCGAAGAATGGCTGTGAAATATGAGACGTGAATTGTAGAATGGACGATACAGAACTTGAAAGTAACTGACGAGGAGGATGGCCCAGGTCGTGTAGTAGACAAACACCACCACCGCGACGAGCAGCATAGAACTTCCGAGTACCTTGTCACTCACAGCCTGTCTCGACAGCTAAACCGACGACCATAACACAAGCTCGAACGAAAGCTCACCATCGTTGCAGAGCTTGCGGATCGCGTGTGCGCGACAGTAAAGTTTGAGTTCAAAGTTGGCTGTGTAGGTGAGTGCGGCCCCGGCGTCATCATGATGACGATCCACTCGACGTTGAAAGCGCTCTCATAATTTAGCTATGATCCCTTATGCCTTTGCATCTCTCGCGCACGTCCGGATCCTTCTCTTCCCGGTTGGTCAAATTCCCAAGGCAACATTCGAGACCTATGTTGCAGAGATACGGACTTTCGAGTCCATACGCCTAGGTGACATACCCGGCGATGCAAAGGACGAACGAGGTGCGCGAATCCACAAGTTCATATCACATACCTTTACCGATGCGAGTCCAGCCCGTTTCATGCCAAACCCACTCTCCAATGGCTATCTTCATCTCGGTTTCCCTTCCCACCCTAGCTTGCCGGCCCACTCGTCCTTGTCTCTCTTCAGACCCTCGCACTTCAACTTGGGTATCATTGGCATCGCTACTTGTTCCGCTTCCAACCCATTGTCGTCCGCTTTAGAACAATTCGAGAACGCCCTGGCCGAGTTTTCACCAGAACACTCGACATTCCCGCTTGCCAAAACTTGCTTCGTCTTTCAGGTTGATGACGAACCTAACGTCAGCCTTGGAGAGAATCTTCCCGGTCTCGCTTTAATTCCGAATGCAATGGGGAACAAAAGGTTGTACATCGGAACGTTGCTTGCTGACCTATGCTCGCAGATCTTGGGTGAATTCGGACGCTTGGTGTGTCATGTTGACCTTGGGCTGCACCTGTATCTCACATGATCAGGTTCATATATTGGAAACCCCTCTAGGAAACGAGTACCTGAACGCTGCCCTCTTTCCGACCTTGCCTGCGCCTGCAGAAATGCCATTTGCTCTCGACAATAACTCATATCTCTCCTTTTCCGCCCATCCTACTCAGTCGGAGCTCATTGCATCTACCTCGGCAAACAATGGGATGGCACGTAACCCGCCCGGGCCCGGGACCCTTCACGTGTCAAGTGCAGGATTGCAACGTCATTCTTCCTTGGGTCCTCCATCGGTCAAAAAACGTGCCACCATAGTGGGAACAACCTCCTCTCATGCAAGGCTTTTCAAAATTTACGGAGACTTCTTTCTACTAGCGGGAAGAACACAGGACGCCAAGATTTGGTCTGTGGACCTAATTTGTCCCCGTATTTCATGAATGACAACCTTGAAGGTACCAGGAAGCACTGAACCTGTTCAAGACTGGATTGGACCCTGTTTGGCAAGCGTCAACCATGGAAGGTGTGGCAGTAATTTCCGTTCTCGAATCTTGGGCCGCTGGCCAAGGACTTGTGAGTGTCTTCTGCTGTCGACGGTCATCTATCTCATACCTCTTTACAGCAGGCATCGATCAGTGATACGAAAGACTCTTGGATGGAGATCAATGAGCAACTCTCACAAGCTGTTGCCATATACCTAAAGGCTAGTGCTCCGCCAGATGCCATGCGAGACTACTCGTTGTTGGCATTCGTCTACACGTCAGCTGTTTTACGACAGACATCATTGCTGTTCTGCGTCTGGTCATCGAAAGGATGGGGAGCGTTGGCCTTGGCATCGATGCTACAACCCGGCGCTGCGACTTACTGGCAGAAGCTTATCTCTGATAATTCCTGGGCTAACCTCGAACGCCTCAGTTCCATCACCGGTATTACTCGTTCACAAATCGCCAGCACAATTTCACAAGCACACGGCCCTTGGCTATTACACCTTGGGCCTCCCGAGCGCCTTGTCGTCTTGCAATCCATGGCAAACATTTACAGTTGCATGGGATACAAGCGTAAGGAAGCATACGTCCTCCGGGAACTGATTAGTTGCATCATGGACTTGGTTGTTTGCGGTCGCGATGAAGATTATCAGCTTCGAAAGTCGGACGTCGGAAGTGCTGGCTTAGTCGGACGTAGCCCTTGCCTCCAAAGTGGTGACGATGGCTCCACAGGCAATGGAAGTTTGGCTTTTCGACCAAACGAGGATTTGCAAGGCAATCAAAGTATACTCAAGGTCCTCACGCATGCGTGCAGAGCTTTTGGGGTCGATTTGGAGTCCGTGAATATAGCTGCACCACAGAGTGGCGAGGAGAACAGTGTCGAACGAGATTTCGTTCCATCTGAAGCTATGCCGCTGACAGAGTCACTCGTCAATTCGTTTGGATGGCCGGAACTCCAGGTAGGAGTTGTGCGCGAAGCTATCGCGGTTGCTGAGGCACTTCCTGGTGGGTGAACATCCTTGCCACTGACTGAATCTTATAGATTTAATAGATCAACTGGCTGTCGCTCGCTTTGCGTTATCCGCTCTCAAGACCATGCATTCTATCCTTGCCACTAACGATCAGTCTCATTTATACCAAATAGCCTCGAGAGCACTAGCTATCATACGGCGGCGTGGTGACGCATCGATGTTCGAGTACTGGGGTGGACACCCTGTCCACAGTATCGCTGTACTTCCGTGAGCACTCTTGTATTTGGTAATTGCGCTTGCAGCTAACGGGGTTCGCAGTCTCCCTTCTCATCGCATCCCGACTGAGAAGCCAATCTCACTCATAGCTACAAGCGATTCCACGCCAAATGCTATGAGCGTCGTATCGGGCTCAGCCAACAACCTGTTTTTATACAATCCTCGAAAGTCCGGCAACACGCAAGTAAGTTGAACAAAATGATCATATTTTCACTCACATATTAAACATGTTCCATGACAGAACAAAACTATGATTGTTCAGAACGAACTTGCTGAACTGGTCGTCACACTGCAAAACTCTTTCGTGTTCGATCTCGAACTCCATAATGTGTCATTGATGTAATTACTGATATCTCAGCTCTTCATACTTCGTGGCTGACTCTTTCTAGCACATCGGGGGTCGAAGTCGAATGCAGTGCCATCTCGTCAATCACAATTCCCGCAAACTCCATACATCCTGTTACGATCTCTGCAACTGCTAAAGAGGCAGGCGTCTTAACTGTCAAAGGATGCACTGTCCAAGCACCTAATGGCGCCGACAAGAGATTTTTCCTCCCGATATCTACAGAAACGGAGGAGGAGTATCAGTCGCGAAGGCAGTGCATGATTCTTTGTGAGAGCGGGCGGACAAAGTACTCGGGACTCGATTCACGACCGTGGGACAAGGGCGGAAAGCGTTTCACGACTTTCTTATCGCCACCAAAGCTGAAATCGCGATTTTTGGAGTGCGTAGTCGTCCCAGAACAGCCATTACTTCGCCTGAGGTGGACTTCCCTGACCCATGCGGCAGTGATGCTTTACAATGGCGAGAAGTGCGTCAGTAAGCACATAGTTGTACTCATTTCTGATTTCCTCTTTCAGGTCAGCCATTCGACTCACGCTGGAAAATGTCTCCACTCTACCGATCGACTTTTTGACACTGTCATTTGAGGACTCTACGATTGCTCCCGCACAAGAAGCATTAACAGAGGGACAGCTCGACGTTTTTGAGATATATGAAACCGAGTATGACCTTGTTCACCAACGAGCTTTTTCGTGGAACCAAGACAAGGAGGTCAAAATCATTGACCCAGGGCAAAAAATTGTGGTATCTGTCGCATGCTTTGGAAAGGCCAAATGGTAAGTCTACCTGGACCTGTATTGGGAAATCCTAATGCATGCCCTCAAGCACTGGTGCCACCGTCCGTGTATCATATGCATATGTCCGTCGGAATGATGAATCAGGAGCCACAAAAGAGATCTTCTATACAAGACAGCTGTCGTATCCAATGACCGTCACAGTGTACCACATGCTGGAATGTCACGACATGAGCGTCATGCCGTTGGACGCATTCAATGATATCAACAATGGCTCACCCCAGAGAAACACCGATCCGCACGAATGGTGTCTGTTCTCCGTTGAAGTGCGGAATACATACGGACTGCCGTTCGAGGTTACGTTTGACAGGACTCAGCAAGGTGAGGTGAAGCGTTAATCCTTTCCAGGAAGTACACTCATCGAAGCAGATACTACCCCAAACGCCACGGCGCGTTCGGTTGTTCCACCGGGGTCTACATCCCGGCAAGTCAAATCCTTTTTTTTTTTTCCGATACTCTTAGGTTAACGGAGTCCCCCCTCCAAAAAGAATCCTCCTCCCAATCAGAAGGTTCCGACTATCTGGTGATATTATTTCACGTCCCATTCCTTCTCTATCAGATCGCCAGTTTGTAGTCTCCAGGTCCAATCTGACCGACGCAGAGGCCCAAACTCAAAGGGAATTGTTTTGGTACCGCGAGGAACTGCTGCGAGTCGTTCGCGGTCGGTGGAAAGAGGTTAATCTTGTCGATTATTCAAAGTGGGCAACCCCATCACTGACTTTCACCAGGCTAATGGCAGTCGCCACGGAGATTTGTCCCTGCGACAGCAGCGCATGACGATGCATATGCTAAATGCCCTCAAGACAGATCTGACTCGGATTGATTTGTCACTTGTACAATGTTGTCCTGGAGAGTCAGTCATCAGACCGCTCGGCGGAAAGTTCATCGTGACACCTAACACTATTGTGAACATGGTAGCCAAGGTCACCAACAGTGGTTGTATGTCGATCAAACTCGTATTTTATCTTTACCTCCATGTTGACGAACACTCAGCCTCATCGCTGGCCCTGATGCTAGATGTGTTGACGAGTCCGGAAGGGCATATCCTTTTACAAGGCTCACCGACGGACATTGTATTGGGCCGTGTGGAACGTGGTCAGTCACAAGTTGTGGAAGTGCCACTTTGCTTCCTCAGCGTCGGGTACTTTGAAATTGCTGTTGAAGCGCGCCAACTAGGTATCCCTGGAGAGAGGGGACGGCGGACAGGAGTGACTCGTTTGCAGGCAATCGTCAAAGAGGATGATGATTCATTACGAACCTCGTATCCTGAATAATATCCATAGATTTGGTAGTGTGTATCAATTGTTCGATTTCATTCCACGACATCATGAAAGCCATCTGGCAGCTGTTCGTCTCTCCCTTCACACGGTGACCGAAAGTACTATCAAGACTCAAGATGTTTAGACATCGTGCTGAAGAAAGAAGGTCGAATTCGCAGCAGCAAAAAAGGAAAAAAAAAACTTAGTCCCACCGAGGATTGAACTCGGGACCCTTGCATTTAGTGTAACCTCATAAGTACAACGCTCTGACCACTGAGCTATGGGACTATCACTTAGTGAGTTGCCCAAGAGTCTGTATGTTCTTAATTGCTGACCATGAAACGCCCAAAGCCTGCCAGGATACACTTTCATTTCATGGACCAAGAAGCCGTGGTTCTTCCTCGCATCCATTATTGGAAATGTGTAGAAACCTCGTTCCAACCCTCCTCCCTTGTTCTTCCGAGTGGGTAATCCACAAGATCGCTTTCAACTCGCTTTCGGGTGACCGCAACTCGCCGGCAATAAAGTCTTCGACCAGCGTTGTCGATTGGGAATCGAGCGCGGACGTGGGTTCTAGGAAGAATAAAAAACATGGTCACCGTTTGCTTGGAGGACTCACCATCTAACAACAGCACTTCCGCAGTGTTTAGACCGAGCGCGGTGGCCAGCGCGATGCGCTGCGACTCTCCGCCACTCAGAGTTGTCCAATTCCGGTCCCAAAGTTCCTGATCGATTCCGAACGATTTTGCGATTTCGATTGGGTATGTGAGTCCGTTATCGTCGGTGACAGACCTGGGGCGCATGCGAGAGCTGAAAGACAAGATTGCTGTGAGGAAGTCGCGTGGGGTACCCGACAATAGTGAAGGTCTCTGTGGGACGTAAAATACTTTTGTCCTGAAAGAAGGGACACCTACAAGTGACTCCATAAGCACGCACCCTCGCAGTCATGTGATGGTAGCAAGACATACCAAACGACTTGGCGGAGCTGGGGACAGAGCCCATCATGCTTGTGCGACTTTCATGAACGAAAGGGTACTTGCCTTCCTCTATATAAAATCTGCCCGCTGTACACGTTTAGGTGAGAGATGCATTTCAGTAGAGTGGTTTTCCTGTCCCAAGGGTCAGAGCGGATGCGTAGTCAAATTACGGATGCGCCGACGTACCCCGAGCCACTCTTGCCCTGCAATACGACCACATCGCCTTCGTTAACATCGAAATTGAGCTTGCTGAAGATGGTATGTTCCTTGTCTCTGGCGCAACTGACATCACGAACTTGCAGTAACGGCGTCATGTTTGAGTGGGAGGTTGTCCCACGGTGGCAAACCACTAAAGATAGTTGGTGGGGGTGGCCGTGATGATGTCCTAATAACATGGGTCTAAAAGTAATTATTTTATCTCTATGGCTGAGGAACCATGCCCATCTCTTCTGGCGTCAAGGTCGAGCTCTCAATCATCACACCGACACCAACTTTAGCAGCGTTCTAAATCATACCGTCAGTGCGGGTTATCATGGCGAACGCGTATCAAATCACCTTGAAGTGGTCGATCTCACCAGAGACCAAGAACGCGAAGGTTGGAGCAAAGCGTTGCTCCAGCAGAGCCGAAACCTTACCGGTGGAGTCCAGTTGTGCTCTGAACGTTGCCATTCGGAGGTCATACTTGGCACCCAAAGTCGCTATGGCATCTCTCCTCTGAGGTCCTGCGATCACCTGAAGATCTGCTGCCACCTCCACCTTCTCGCTTAACTTTTGCCAATACGTAGTCTGCAATATACCAGCAGGTTGTAATTGAGCTGTGGCAATCCAATTCTTGTTGGTACTCGTATACTTGGCAAGGTAGGAAGTTGCAAGCTCGGTCAACTCGGGTGTTTGCCGCTGGTACAGTGTCTCGAAACCAAGGGCCAAGTTTTTGGTGAGCGACTGGAAGTAACTTCCAATGTAAATACCAGTGAGGTCGACCGGTGATGGGTTGACAGCTTTGAGATTGAGGGAGTAGTCGTGACCCTGATAGTCTTGTTCCAGCTGTAACATGTTGTGACCAACTTGTTGGGAGAGCTACGTGGGACGAATGAGGACATTGGCCAGGGATGACGGGATAGATCGTACCTGGGTTTGCATCTTAGTGATGCATGTTTCTGACCAGCCTTGGTTCATCCTTGCGTTCACGTTACCCTCATGATCCACACTTCCTTGCAACAATACCTGAGAGTTGTGTAAGGTGATTTAAGAGGTCAAGACAAATGACACGTTACGCTGTTCGTGGCATACACGGCACCAAAATTATAGGACGGTGCTGCAACCTGAGAGCCAAGGTTGAAGGAATGTGATATTTGAAACGCGGGATTGATGGAGAGATTCTTGGATAGGTCTGCTCTCGCGCCATCAAACATGAAATTTGTCAGGTGTGTCACTGCGAAAGAGCGCGGGGTGAATGAAAGAGCGACAGGCAGAGAGGAGGCATACGTTTAACTTCCTTGTGCAAGTTCTCGGCCGTGCCGGGGTTGGGGAGTTCTAATGACTTGCGCCATTGAGCAAAGCGACCGTAGAGGGAAGTGAGAGGGGACAGGAAGGAAGTGCCAGTAGGTGAATAAGGTAACGACGAGGAAGGGTCATCGTGTTTTTCGAAAGAAGAGGAGGACGCCATGAACGACTGGAAAAACGCGGAAGAAATTGATCAGTTTGCAAAAAAAAAGTATCCGTGGGAGAATACTACTAAATTCATTTAGCCCACCTTGCGTCATCGTATCAGTCTTGCGTTCTCCGTCGTCGACGCCAAAGGATACCAATCCAAGACTGTTGGTTCCAGCCGGACTGGGTAGACGAGGACAGTGCACGAGATTGCCGTGAAAGTTTACAAAGCTCATGGCGGTCAGAGTCAGTCTGCTTGTTGCATGTTGGTGCGCTCGAGTAGCGTCTCGTAAGTGCAGTCACATCAATACTTTGTTCCACAAGGTATCGTATAATGTGCCGTTTCAACTCGGGTGTGAGTCTCTAGTCGATGACAGTGCTTTTGGCTGAGCTTGCGTGTGCAGTATTGTTTTCCGACACGGGGCCACTCCTACCTTACAGGTGGTATTGGACAGTAGAGTAAGCAATTTCTATATCACCACCAAATTTCTTGCTTTGACATCTTCAAGACCAGACGTGAGATGCTTTTGTGATATCGTATGATCCTTTCCTGTTTATGGAGGACAACCACAAAATTTACGGTGTGCCAACTTGTCCTTGATTCGGTTTTACTTCTCATCCAGCATGCATCGCCTCTCTTAGGGTTCACGATATCTATGCCAGAATGGGAGCCGACGATACCAACCTTTGTGGAGTTCGACCAAAGGTACGGAAAAAAAACAGTCATTTGTGACCCCATGGTCGACGGTCACCCCCAGCAGAATTTATAGCAGAGAATCCGCGGTACTTGCATCCCGATAACTCAATGGGTTTTTGGAGAAGCGATGCATACATGAAGTATTTTGAACTCCTTGACGAAAAGGGAGGATTCTATTGGTTGTACATCGTTTTTTTTTTGGCTCGAGAGGTTGACACATAGTCGCCGCCAGCGCTGGGGACGCACCCGTTATCCATAGCATAGCAGTGTCATTGTTTCCTAACAAGAATCAAATTCACTTCTTCAAAGACATTGGCCACAGACACAGTCCCTTCCAACACTTCGCAAGGATCAGTTCGTTGTTCGTACGACATGATACTGCGATTTCTCCCTTTGGTGCTGATTCTACTAGGTCATTAGATTTCGCACAAAACTCGTGTTTGAGGCAGGAACGGTTTCATCGTTAGCGTGTAATATTAGCTTGTATCTATGTAGAGAGAAGGGTAATGATCACGTGACCGAAGGCAATACGCCCTTGTACTGCGGCCATAAACTAGTTCCAATTATCATTCCCCGCCTTTCGTCCCTCGGTTTGACGCAAGCACCGAGTTACATAGTTACATTCCCGCAGCTCAAGTTCCCCATTCACCAGGATGATGACGCCCATGCGTTACGTTCTCCTCGTCCTCGGTATAATCGTAAGCACGTTGCAACCCCCCTTATACACAGTCGTTCACCTAGTCGGTAACTAGGTCGGACTACACTACATACTCAGTTTCACGCACGATGAATACGGGAAAGCTACATCCGTGTCGCACCTCACAGACTTTATCTCGGGTTCGGGTTCCCCACACAGGGAGACCGTGCCAGATCAGTACTACAAGCCGCCCGAACCTGTTTACACACCAGACCGCAAGGCAAACGCTACCTTTGTGATGCTGGTGCGAAACGGTGACCTACCTGGAATCATGAGCAGCATGAAGCAAGTCGAGGACAGGTTCAACCGGAAATTCAACTACCCTTACGTCCTCCTCAATGACGAACCATTCACAGAAGATTTTAAGAAGTACGGGATCCATCGAGCTCGTGGTTTTTGCTCAATATTTCATTGGTCAGGCACATCTCGGCACTGACTCTTGCTCAAGTGGAATTTGGTTTGATTCCTAAAGAGCACTGGGTGCAACCTCCTTGGATTGACGAAGAAAAGGCGACCGCCGCTCGTGATGATATGGTGAAAAATAATGTCATCTACGGAGGTGCGTGTCTACCTGAAAATTATGACATATCTAACATAGCATGATCCCCAGGAAGCGTACCGTGCGTTAGGCATGTTACGTCGGTTTGATGTTCTAACAACACCTTATACCAACAGTTACCGAAATATGTGTCGTTTCAACTCAGGGGTAGTTGTCATTAAATTGATTCAAAAGGTGTCTAACATCTCGTAGTTCTTTTACAGACAAGAACTTCTCCAGAAATACAGATATTACTGGAGGGTGGAGTAAGCATTGTCCTTGAGTAGGTCGCATAGGCTGATTACGTTTCGTATAGACCCGATGTCAAATTTTTCTGCGACGTCGATTATGATCCTTTCCTACTCATGGAAGATCAGCAGAAAGTCTATGGTGTGATCTTTCAAATTCACTCATTGGGAAACCACTCAACACACGAATATAGGGTTTACCATCTCGTTGTTTGAGTATCCTGAAACCATCCCCACTTTGTGGCGGCATGTCAAAGGTATATTCACTAGCTGAAATGACATTTGGGAAATTCGAACCTTTTTTTTAGCCTTCGTTAATGAAAACCCTGGGTTGTTGCCCGTAGACAATGCCATGTCATTCCTCTCCGATGATGGAGGGGAGTCCTATAATCGTTGTCATTGTGAGTCTACACATCTTCCCATGCCCTTCTCATTGTGAACTGCATGATTACAGTCTGGAGTAACTTTGAGATAGCTGATATGGACTTTTGGAGAGACGAAGCCTATTCCAAGTTCTTTGACTATTTAGATAAAGAAGGTGGCTTCTATTACGAGGTACGTCCAACCGTCGGCATCGATGTTCAAACTCAATCTTCACACCTGTATCTACAGCGGTGGGGCGATGCACCTGTACATAGCATAGGTGCAGCGCTTTTCGCGCGGAAGGATCAGCTTCACTTCTTCCATGATATTGGGTATCGTCACGAACCCTTCCAACATTGTCCTCAAGGAGATTTGCACTCGAACTCCAGATGTTGGTGCGACCCAGCTCAAAATTTCGGTCAGTCTTTCATTTTAAATCCGATGACGACGGTTGATCCATTTTTTGCAAGACTATGAATGGTACTCGTGTTTGAACAAATATGATGCAATGTTCAGGTGACCCTACCATTCATGTACTAGTCCTTGTTTTCCTCTACCTTCGCATAGAGTACGTTTTACCGCCTCAGCATGCGTATGATGAACTTCCGCGATTTGGCAACGTAGACGAGATCATGGCTGCACTTTCATATACGAATGATGATCAATGCAATAATTCGCATGCATGGCGATATACACGACATTGGACTATACTATGACAGCAAACTCAAAGGATAGATTGTGAATAGTATTGGAACTATGTGGTCGAGAGCCGTCACCGAAATAACCTCCTTAACGAGACGAACACTCACCAAATCATACATACGTGTCCAATTGGAACCCAGGGAGCTCTCGATGAGTCGATCTACGTACTCTCCAACGAGGGAGTGCGTAAGAGCTGGTTGGAAGCGTTCTCGAAGTTGGTTGGCCGTTGACTCGCCGAAAGCAGCGAAACAAGGAAGTGTGGAGTCTGCGAGGAAGGTCAATGAATTAACTCTGTTACTGATTATTGCGTAACAACCTTTCTGCATGAGCTCTACTAGAGCTGTAGGAGCCTCGCGTGTTAATGCGTTGAATTTAGAAAAAGCAGACAACTCACTAATGATCCGGTCGCAGTGTTTCCTTGCAACCTCAAATCCTTCCCGAAACAACCTTCTAAATTCCAAGAAGGCCTCACCAGTGATACCGCCTAAAACCTCAACATACTCCGGAGGTAGTTTGAAAGGAGCGGCTTCGAATCCAATATTTCCAGGTGAATTTGAAAGGATGAACCCAAAGTCAATATGAATCAGGTGGCCCTCTCTGTCGAGTAAAATATTTCCGTTGTGGCGGTCCTTTATTTGAAGAAGGTAGGTAACGATCGAGTAGCCTTGACGGAATGAATCACAGTCCCCAACAATCGCAGCCATCTCGAAACACCTTACCTGCGAGAGACTTTGCAAAGTTGCGCTGTGCACGAGCAAACTTAGCTGTGGAGGGATCACCATATGTAGATCTGAAATGATCTAACAGCGTTACATAACCCAGCCGACCCTCAGCTAGACGCCGTGCATATTCAGCCTTCTTGATGGAATGTATTGAGACCGCGTCTGTAATCGTCTCAACTAAACCTGACGATGCCCCGGTGATCAGGATGCGGAAGCTAAATCACTCAAGTCAGCCCGGGACTGAACTAAACAGCCTGGATATGGCGGCAGAACTTACTATCGAATCCAACATTGACAGCTCTCCTCTTGCCATATTCGCTCAAATTCTCGAATGAGTTGTACAGCAAGCTGTTCTTGTCGCAGGTCACCACCCGTCTTCACAATGACGGAGACGCAGTCCCAGTTTGCTACCGGTATCTGAGCTCACGAGGAACCCACGCAACGATATCTAGTGTTTCGCACCTAGGTGCCCGTAAGGAGATCCATGGCGTATTCGGCTCTGAACGATAAATCAATATGATAAAATAAAAGTTATGTACAAGACTTCACGAACCTTTTTCGTCACCCAGGACTCGCTGAACACCACAGCAGACGGATCAACTTTACTCAATTCTTTCTTGATGATTCGCTCATCCTCAGCCGTCTTCATACTTCCACTATTTCCAGATCCCTCAAAACTGACTTCCCCTTCGCGCATTCGAGCCATACGTTCCTCCTCCAGGGCGAGCATCTCTTGCATGATACGGCCCCGGATTGCGGCTGCTTCAGCTTGTTGGACACGCATGCGGGTAATACTAGGTGCAGGAGTAGTAGTGTCATGTGGTCTGGAGTTACCTTCAAGTGAATGTTCAACCGGACTATTCGATGTTCCGTCGGAGGGTCCAACCCCTAGCCAACTGGGACCCGGAAACCAGCTGAGCGAACCCGAGGAAGAAGACGAGATATCTTGTTCTGTTCCGTGAACTACGTCTATGTCATGCTCCCCTTGTCTAGACAGTGGGGTGACGGTTTCCCGGACAAGACTGGCATTCAGCTGGGCGAGCATAATTGCTGCCGTTCGCATTCGTCCCGAATACTCATCGAGAGATAAAATGCGCTCCCCTCTGCTCGTACATATGCTAGGAGAACGGAGGGACTCTGGTAGATGGGGAGTAGGTGTCGCGCAAGAACTAGCAACAGACGTATGTGACGCGCTTTGTTCCAACATTGGGGAAGATGGTAATGGGGAGCTTCGAGACCAAGTTGCAAGTTCAAGTTCCCGATTTTTGGGAGCGGGTGGGAGGATAATGGTTTCTGTAAGATCGATTGGACCGCGAAGCAACTGCCCCTCTCCATAGACTTGTTCCACAAGATCCATTTCCTCGTCATCACAATCATGTAATGCGGTATTGTTTTCCCGTGCTGAGTTTGGGGTATCCGTGACCCCTCCATCGTGCATGTCGCTTGTTTCCTTTCCCAGAACTTGTTCGGACCCCACGACAGCATCCTGGATTGCAGAGGGGCGCTTTTTTTTGTTACCAAATGTTACAAGTTCTTTCGAGGCCCCCTTTCTTTCGTTCTCTTTCGAAACTATGCGTTTGAGAATTTCCTTGTTGCTACGCTTAGAAGGGTCGAAGTTGAGGTCGTCGTGCAGAATCTCTATAAGGAGAACATAAGGTGCTCGTTCGGCAGAGTTGAGAACCACGGCTTCGCCAGGTGGGATGCGGACAATCTTGTGATGGGATTGGGTGTTGACAGTGAACGTAGTAGAATCACAGGTATCCGATGAAGAACACCACATTGGCATGCATACCTATGCGAAGGTATAATGGAAATGCCCGTTAGGGAGAAGGGAGAAAGGTACGAACTTCTGCAGGAAGCTGGTGATTCAGAGCAGTCAATTCAGCTCGCAAAGCACTGTTGCGTGCAGGTTTAGGCACAACCAAGAGACGGTTGGATATACTCTCTAGTGTAAGAATGAATTGAACCTAAGCAGATCGGGAAGTACGTGAACTCCCAGGTTGTGTTCAAAGTGTACAGTAAAGGACATACCTCTGACCGATAATATTGGCTTCTAAGAAGATGTGATTGAGACTGGATGTCGTACCTTTGTAGGAGATCGTCAGCTGTGGTGATGATGTTTTGCTTGAGTGGAGATGGAGATGAAGATATCGAAGGAGAAGACTGATATGGGCTCGAAACACGACCGGGGTGTGGATCCTGTTGGTCAAGGGGATCCTCTGAAAGTCGGGATCTATGGACATTACGGAGATGGACGAGTGCAGGACTCGTTTGAGCAGCAATGACAGTGCGCCGACGACACGGAACTGATCGTGCCAGTGTGGGGTCCCCCGAGTCGTTTGCAACAGGTTTACTTGTTTCTCTCGTGTCCTCATTGTCAGGTTTCACATCGGAGGGGTTGTCGCCATCATCACCAGATTCTGTATCGGTAGGAATGTCGCATGGGAGGTCGTCACCTTGATCGACACTGCGGAGATTTACACCATCGTCGTCTGCTCGACCTTGCTGCAAAGCCACTTGGCCGATGATGTCTGTCAGCGCGGGCATAGCGGGAACTCCCGCGAGGACAAGGCCAATACCAACCAGGGCGGGTTCCACGCGGGGCTTTACCTTTCTGCGTCCAAGGGGAGAACGATAGGACAACGACAAGCCGGAATATGGACGCGATGGAGGTGGAGGCAATTCGGCAAAGATAGTTTCATGGCATCTGTGGAGAGTCCTTTGACAGACAAGAAAAGACTGAGAAGTTGGGTTCGAGGAAAGATCTTTGAGGGCGGCTTGCATGAACCATAATGTCTGGACAAGGGTGAGTGGATTGATTCAGCGTTGGGATGTCAAATGGACTGACAAGCATGGTGATATGGGTGGACCGCTGTGCAATGTCGACTACGAAGCACTCGAGTGCACGAGACTTGGATGGACGCGTGACGAGAAGGTGGCTATATACGTGTGAGGAATGGAGGCCGGGGATCGGAGTGATGGTGCGCGTACCAAATAAATCCCCAGACGTCGCGCAGGTCGTGGGTATCGAGTTCTGCGAGCCTGCGTGTGAGGAAGTAAGTGATGCCGATGTTGTCTGCATAGAGCATGAGGTAGCGGAGGGCGACATGGACGGAGAAGAAGGACGGGGAGAGGAACAGACGTAGGAGGAGCGCATGAGACATGGCGTACAAAGTCTGACCTTGTAATTCCCACGCTCTTACACGTATGACCATGAGGCTTTTCCCCCTCCTTCTCCTTCTCCTCCCCTTTGTCCTCGCATCCAACGTACACGACGAGCTCGTACAGCTCGCAGCAGCAGGAAACGGTGTAATACGCCTCGACGAGCGCGTATTCGACCTCCTCACAACCCCCCACCGCACTTGGTCTGCCTCCATCCAGTTCACCGCTCTCAACCCACAGCGTAGATGTGCCCCGTGCAAGTGAGTGCCTCGCTCTCCTTGCAAATCAACTGAAACTGACACTTGGACCAGGGAGTTCGACCCTTCCTTCAAGGCCGTTGCCAAAGCTTGGTCTACTGTCCCCCAAGTCCACCGTGATACCCACTTCTTTGCGACAGCCGAGTTCGAAGACACGATCAAAGTGTTCCAAAAGGTATGATTCCACGTGAATCCCTGTCGACTTGCTGACGCCCGCATCCAGCTTCAACTGAATTCCGCACCAGTTGTGCATGTCTACCCTGCTACAGAAGGTCCTGATGCCAAAAATGCTGTCAAGCCATCCAAGTACGATTTCTCAAAGTATGACGCATCTCTTCTTCGTTGGCGTTGTGCTTAATCCATGCAGCGGCTTCGAAGCTGGGCCTCTGGCCGAACAACTGTCCATCCATACCCCGATCCCAATTCCTTACAGGGCCCCCATCGACTGGTCGAAACTTGCCACATTCATTTCTCTTATCCCCATCGTCACCCTCATCTTCCGCTTCATACGCCCCGTAATCTACAACCGATGGATATGGGCAGCCGGTACACTTACCGTATCGCTCATCATGACATCCGGATTCATGTTTACTCGTATCCGTGGTGCGCCATACGTAGGTCATGATGGAAACTGGATCGCGGGCGGTTATCAGAACCAATTTGGTCAAGAGGTACAAGTCGTGTCCATGATTTGTAGGTGTCTCGCCCCTGTTCAATGGGCTCCACTATTCACATCATGTCATATAGACGGTATTCTGGCAGCTTCCTTCTTGATGCTGACCATAGTCACACCATACCAAAAGTCTGCTGCTCGGCAACGAACTCAGATATACTTCTGCACGTTTGTCAATTTCCTCGTTTTCTCCATCCTGGTATCATTGTTTCGTATCAAGAATAGGGGTGCGTTTCGTTTCTCCTGCTTCGCCCCGTTGCTGAATCAGAGGAACAGGCTATCCGTTCAAACTCTTGTTCTAAGCGATTGCGTCCCCAACACGATGGCATTTCTAAGGATAAAAGGCTCACTCGTCGTTCAGAACTCATGTCCGTATCAGTCCCGTTACAGTGATGATGCAATATAGTGTGATAGATAAAAAAGATCCAACAAGAAGGCAATACTGAAAATGATATAACGGTATGAAGAGAATATCGTCTATGTTAATGCAACCAAGGCTGTGTGAATTTGAACTCTAGCAGCTCAGGACCCGTCCTGTTGGAACACATCCACGTATCTACTCCTCACATTCTTCTTCGCAGCCTGGGACCGGGACCGTCCCATCGGGGGCGGATTTGCCATGCTACTCGGTGCTGGCGTATTTGGCATCGATGCAACCTCAGTAGGTGCCAGGTTGGATCGTACACGCATGACTTTGGGGACCGGCGATGTACTTAAATCAATCGCAGATGCAGTCCTCGGTGGAGGTGGCCGAGGGGCGTTGAATGACGCGTTGAAACGAGAGTTACTTACGCTCGGTGAGGCGGTCTGGGCACGCGAAGGTGGAGCTGGAGGAGTTGATGGCTGCGTGACCTCTGCTCCAGCCTGAAAGGGGTAAGCTTCTATGAAGGTAGGTACGCACAAGTTCATTCACCTTCTTGTTCACCCAACGCTTCAATTCCTTATCATAGTAGAAGGTTTTCTCTTCGCCAAGGCTGGCTTGGATTGGCCCCGGAGTGTCAGATCGCTTCCAAAACCTGCTGAACCATGATGATCCCACCGCAGAAGCTGCAGCTGGCTGAGAATCTGGGAGGAGCAAAACATACGTCAATATGCCATGAAACAGGCCACACATTGTGGATTACCTTGTTTCTCGTCAGGCTGAGTAGTCTCTTGGGCAGGTTTATCTGGTGGATTACCTTCGTCCATCTTCGCAGGCGTGTCCTGTTTTCTCTTGTGTGAAGCATTCCCTAAACCAAGATCATCTGCTTCGCCAAATCCACCCTCCACTTGCTGACGTGATGAAGTGGTTACGTTTGGCGTCACTGGCAACGCAGGATCGTCCATCAAGGAGATGAATCCCTCTCCTAGCTCTCTTACACTTTCAACATGGAATGTAGCGATGGTAGGTGTCGGCGCAGAATCGGTGTTGCTGAGCGAGCTCCACCAACCAGAATCCTGAGTTTCTTGCTTGTTGTCCACGTCTTTCAACTGTTGCTGATCTTCCTGATGCAGATCTTGTTCATCGCGTAAAGCGTTCTGTGTTTCAGGCCCTTCTTCGGCTGTCATCTCAAGCGACGTCTTTCGGGAGGATAGGTCGCCCCCATAACTAGAGGCATACCCATTGACCATAGAAGGCCCGCTTTCTTGAGTGACATATGGTGAATAACGATACCCTGTTAAGTGGAGTGGGGCAGTTTTAGGAGGTGCAGGGGAAGCTTGTCTCGTGGGGCGGTAGTATTCCATTGCAGAAGATGCCCTGTCAACGGGGATGTGCACCGTTGTAGAAGGCAGTGCCATGGCGGAGCCACTCCGTCTGGGGGGCAGTGTCGACGACATGATCTGCGAATTGATAGCTGTGGGTGGAGGAGACGGACTTGCCGAAGCGATAGAGCTGTAACTCGAAAAAGGACCAGCAAATTGAGCCTTAGGGAACTCGCTTGCGGGAGAGGATGTCTCGTTCCCTTCGCCAGCAATAAACTTGGTGAGACGTGTTTCGAGCCAATTGCCAATACTATCCAGGGAAGGTTTATTCACTTTTCCGCCTATCCATGAGGATGATTTGTCTATGTGTGGTAAACCGAGAAGACGGTCAGCGAGTTGCTTCAGGCCTTCCACCAACGCAGGAGTGAAGTATGGAGAGGGTCGACCCATGACTGCGGTAATAGCATCGCAGTACCTAGTTGAGGATAATCAATACAGCAGTCTTGTGTAGCGGTAGCTCCGGAGTATACCTGGTAGCAATCTGAACATATCCAATGTCAGCGAGATACGCGGCCCGAATAAATTTGTAGGCTTGAAGGTGGGGTATACCGTGAAAAGGCTCTTGGCCTTTGACGGGTGCCTTTAGAGATAACGCGAACTCTGCGATCTCCGTGAATATGATTGGATCGGGGTCTCTGAAGAACTCTGGATTGATGAGTAGACTCTGCGAACCCAGTAACACCAAACGACCAAGACCGCCCAGGCCACTCATCGCTGAGGTCTGAGGAGAAAGTAAATAGCTGAAATATAAGTGTCAAGAAAGTGGTTCGAGAAGATAAAGGACAAGACCGGCATACCAGACATGAGCACCTTCTACGAGATTATGAGATGACAAGCAATCCCCAAGAGCTGACAGCGTTGCCGAGTACTCTGGGTTCAAAGGGGTGGATATAATACTCGCCACTATCTCGGGCCACTTTGAGAGAGACTCTACAGGAATCTGTGTGGCAACTGCATTTGATGAAAAATTTGGAGAAGTAGGTGTAACGCGTGACAAGACAGGAGCTCCAGTGGCTCTTGAGAGCAAGCTGGTGGGTACCAGTTCTTGAACTAAAAACTATGAGTATATTTACTCCTACATTGGTAAGATCCACATACCCGCAGCAGCTCCTTGACCTGAAAATACGCTGTACGTGACTCGTAACCATTCACGCCCATTGGTTGGCTGGGGCATGACACCTTTTCCATTGACACGGTGAGTGGCAGGTTGAAGCGTCTCTTGAACGCCCAGTTCAGCCTTCAAAAACTCGCTGACAACCTCTTTCCAAGCCTCTTTGTCGACGCTGCTTGCAATGATCATCGCATGTGCCCATAACCTCTCGTCTAGCGCGTAATGATAGGCTTGGCAGCGCTCTCCCCGCACAAGGAATTCCTGTATTTTGTCCAGAGCAGATGGAAGGAGTGTGGACACCGATATGGGCGTCTCCTTGCTAGGCAGAAGCATCGATGTAGTGCTATACGCATTGGGCATTGGGGACGTGAGCGCCGCCGCCGGAAGTCCGTCATGTCTGGAGACGTCGTCCATGGTAATATGTGGTAACAACGCAGTACGGACTGCATTATCGATGGCTGGGCTAATTTGTATGCATCAGCAGCTACCATTGCACTAGTATCCAAGCTGACCTTCCCGAAAGTGAGCCATCATTTTCGACCATGATTTTCAGCAGTCGGGCAAGTACCAGCTTCCCCTCTAAACGCTGTCTCTCAAAATCATCAGACGTGTACATCGTCCCACGTAAAACCTCTTCAGTGCGTTCTTCAAGATATTTGATCACACGAGCCTTCTTGGTCTTCACTTGCGATGTTCCCGTGCGCACAAGACTTGTGACAGGTGTACTAGGATCAGAGAGTAATGGGCCAGGAAACTCTGTCGCCTTGGTTTCAGGCATGTGGTCGGGTAGTAACTGGTGTAGCGCGCGGATCGTTACGCTGGTCGTACGTCGAGATGAGAGCGCAACATCAAAACCTGTACTCAAGTCTGCAGAGCTATGGAAGCAAGTAAGAAACTTGCCACCAAAACCAAAGCTTATAACTGGTGCTCGAGAAGACGTTCGACCCAAGGGATCATTCGAGCCCAGAAGTGAAGGTGAGGGTGCGTACGGTGGACGGGTGGAAAGTGACAAATGTGTGTCCTGTTCCGTGGGTTGGCGACCGTTGTATGCGGTCGCCTCGGTGATGTGAGGACCGAATCCAAGTCCATACTCTTTGCGTGGCTGAACAGGGTCAAGGATACTCTGGGAAGACAAGGTTGAACCGTTGGAGGTAGATCTTCCCCGGAGCTGGGATGATGTGTACGCTGGTACGGTCTTCGGCGGTGCAACGGAACCCGAAGCCGGAGAGACTGATCGAATGGAACTAGGAGACATTGTCCTCGGAGGTCCAGTAATAGATCTATGGTCATGTGGATTAACAGGAGGAGGATGTGTGATGTGAGAAACAAGGCTTTGGGATTGGCTCGCGGAACGTAAAGAACTCGGAGATGTCGTTCTGTGTACCTTCGGTGGTGGGAGAGGAGGATCGTACGCGTTTGATGTTTTTGGTCTGAATTCAGCCGCAGTAGGAACAGGGAACGGTTTGGAAGCTTGAGCAAGGACACCATTCGGAAGCTGTTGTGGGGAAGCGACAGTAAAGGAAGCCGAGTGTCGGGATGGTACAGAGCGGGAGACAGAGTTGTAGTTGTCTGGTTGTGCAGGTATTGCATGCCGGGTTGGTTGCCGGGTTGCATATGGAGTTGACGTTGACGAGGTTGTAGCTGTAGTTGGTTTGTATGGGTCATAAGGTTGTTGGAGAGGATATTGGTTGGGGCCGTGTGGCAGACAATGAGCAACAGAGGTGGGGTTATACGGCCCGTAAGAGGCAGATGTGTTCTGGTGGGCTGCCGAAGTTACTGTGGGACACATGAGATGAGCAAAACAAATGAGAACAGGTTGTTTCCAGACCTGGAGAAGCATTATATGCTGATAATGGTTCGTATGGGTTAGCTCCGGGGTTGTAGCGCTGCTGTTGGTCGTAGGACGACGCCAGGCCACTGGGAGGGGGAGACTGGCCAGAAGAGCGATCCTGAGTGGTGGGGATGAACCATGGGTCACGTTGCTCATGCTGAGCGTCTGGATACATTTGTTCTGCGAACCAGGAGGAAGTGTCCTGACCCATCTGGAACGAATGGGACGAATTGTGCGGCTGGTGTTCATCGTGGGGTGGTGTCGTGTCAGTTGCCTCGTTCCCAATGACCGCAAAAGGGTCAGGCCCAGAATCACCATCCGAACCAAAGAGTGACGCTGCGGCTTCGACGGCGCTCATGGCTTCAGCGTGTCTGATCTGCGAAAAACGAGCTGTCGTGTTGTTCTGGTTTTTTGATGAGACGCTGTGTACCTGCCGGACTACCGGGCTCGCCTAATACTCGATCATCTTGTTTGGCCACACTTTGTCCTTTGCACCATCTGACGTTCAAGTACTCAGCAGTAATTACCGACGAAATGTTCACAACGCAAACATAGTAGCAACATGAAACAGGGAATCCAATATTGACAACGAAAGAAAAAGCATATATCCGGTGGATGCGAGAAGAAAGGAAGAGAATGAGACATCAGTGTAGGTTGCATTAGGAATGTTCATTGCGAGTAATAGACGTGAGTGCAGAATATGAGATTGATGTAGCTGTACCATAGCATTGCGATCACAAAGAGGAGAGCGAGAAGCGGGACTTTAGAAACGGAAAATCGATAAAAGAGACGAACCGCGACTGTCGAACGAACAAGGGTAGATGCCACATATGTTAGTTAGACTGATTTTAAGATAGCGAAGGGTATTCTGCCGGCTTGTCTAATGATGCCTTGGATGCGTTGACCGTGCGCTCCAGGAGCCGTTCAACTGCGAGCATTAACGAGATCAGATTAACGTACGGATAAGCAACCACCCACTCGAAATCAAGTGCTTGCTGTAAGCGCTCGAATAACGGCGCATGCTTACTAGCTGAGGCCGAATCCTGCCCACGAGCTGATCTTTCTGATCTTGATCAGCGACCGTGAGTGCTCGTTGCAGCACATAATCTTAGAAAACATAATTTAATTCACGACAGACACGAACTACCCCGAAGGACTTACTGGCAAATTGGTCCTTCATCATGGACACAATGGGGCTGACACCATCAGGCTTCGGCGTGATGATTTCGTCAATTAATGCCCGTCGCTCCTCTGTAGCAGCGGTGACAAGTGCCTTCTCACAGACGTTCGAAGCGAATTTATGTCGAGCCATATTTAACATCTGACCGCGAAGCTTGGCAATAACTTGGCAACGGTCGTGAGCTTTTCCTTGCTCAAGAACGAACTGGACGACATAGTTCTGACAACGTGAGGCCCATCAGCAAAACATTCATCTGGATTGAAATGTTAACCTACCCCGAATTGATCTTGCATAAGGTTGATCATGTATTTGTGCAGTTCGTCCATCAGAACACGAGTCTGTTCTTCCGGAAGATGCTCAAAGCACCTCTGGAGAACTCGACAACCGTATGGATGTGTCGACAAGTCATACACGTTGCCACGGAACGATTGCACGAAGCCAAGGCGATCAGGAGATACACGTTCGATCAATTTCTGGATAACGTGGTTGCCGTTGGCATCCTTTACACACTTGAGCACATGGGGTTCCAGCTCTTTCACGAAGGACCCTTGCTGCTCTGGAAGAATGAACTCCACTGCCTGTGAAATTGGTTAATGGTGCTGTATGGGATCAACTACAACCCCACCTTTTGCACGACGCGGCAGCCATACATTTGCAAAGACAACGGAAGAATGTGACCTTCCATGGTGTTCGCTAGAACGGTTTTTTGTACCTGTGTCCCATGCTCGAACAGCTTTTGAATGACCTGTCCCGGGATAAGATCACTCAGAAATGGAGGACATTCTAAACCCACGTAGTTGCCAAAGACATCTTGGATCAACTGTAATGCATTATCGGGTACAATTTCATCAAACACGATCTGCTTTTCCTCTGACGTTGCCGTCTCAAGCTTCTGCTGGATGAATCGCGAACCATGTTGATCACCGCTAAATTCGACCACATAGCCAAAAATATCCTGAGCCAAGATATTAAACTCGGTCTCGAACTCACAATACAACTCACCCTTAGTTCCCACTTTCGTGACTTGTTAGCCCTAAAGTCATCCAATAGTGGACTACGCAGAGCCAATGCGGGGTCGTTATCGTGACGACGTCCAGAACGCATGGCTTGATGGTAAAACGGCATTCCATGAGCATTCAGACCAAGGTGGCCGTACAACGGACCGCCAGGAAGCATGAATGGTAGCTGCGCGCCATATTCCATGGCTGCTGCATAAGCCTGGCAATGCAAAACTGAGAGTTCTGGCCGTCGTTGCGTGGTAGCCATTATCTTACCTGTTGTTGAAGACCATACTAACCTCGAAAGTTAGCGCATACTCGGCAAAAGTCAAGTAAATACATGCCTGCTTCTTGTCTTGTATACCAGATGGTACCGCAGCGCTCAACTGTGGTGTCGGCATTGGAGAGATCGAGGGAATGGTAGGATATATCATCGGTTGATGAGTAGGGTAGTAATATTGAGAGGGTGACCGAGCGGAGGCAGAGTAATCGTAATACATGCCAGATTGCTGGCTAGCAGAAAGATTAGGGTGTAGTGTCTGCGGGGACACACCCGGGTATACATTCGCAGATGAGTTACTGTTCACGCCAACGCCGGCAGGGTACAGCGGGTGATCGGCGGGTGTACTGTATCCATATCCATAATCCATATAAGGGTCGCGTGGAGTGCCGTTGGTATAGTACGATGAATAGTCTGCTTGAGGGTAACCGCCGTAGGGTGAACGGCCTTGAACCATGGGGGAGAGTCGCACTTGAGGAGAAACAGATTGATGAGAGATGCCGTTTAGTTGCGACGAAACAGATGATTGACGGTATTGGTTGTTGATGTGGTCGTCCTCGACGGCCATTCCTCTGAGGCCGAGTGACAGTTCGTTCTCAGCCATGGACGTGACATCGAACGTTCCATTTTGCCCGGAGAACGAAGAGGATCCGTAAGGAGGATTGGACGGCGATGGATACCTGGTGGACACGGGCACATCCTTCCCGAGCGCATTATCGAACCTCTGCGGGGAAAACTGCCCGGGCTTTCCTGAAGGATGTTCATCCTCAAAAGAAGACTGACCTCAGCACTAACGGATCATTGACACGGCGATAAGAACCTACCATTCTGGTTCCCGATAACGCAGCCGCTTGGACCACTGTTGCTTGCCGTTGTCGTGAATGATGCAAGGAAAGCGGCGTGGTCGCATCCTATCACCAAATCAACAGGCGAGTTCGTGATGCTCGTGCCGAACTGACCAATTGAGAAAACTCTTTCTGCGGGCTGCTACTCAACTCATCCCAAGTACCACTGGATGGTCTCGGTGCGGTCCAACTCTCCCCTATGTTGGAACGGTACGTATTCTCGACTTGCGAAGGTGGGAGGTCATTCACACTTGCCACAGAAGAGATTGACGCGTTTCTCTTCGATGCTGGTGACGTGGATCCCCAGACCTGAGGGCAGATGTAAGCTATACATGTTCAACGAGGAAGAGCCTGACGAACCTGCCAACCAGAGTTAAGGCCCTTGAGTGCAGGCCCTGCACCCATACCGACTCCAAACATATTAGGCGCAGTCGCCGGCATGAATTTTCCTTGTGACTGTGCCTCGGGGAGCATGAACGGAGAAGACACGGGGACGGGTAATACACGACATACATGGCTCGGCGACGCAGAAGGAGAATGACCTGTAGAGCGCGTAGACGATCCCGAAGGCTTTCGGGATGTGTCCCCAGGATGTGATGCCATTGCAAAATAGGTATGCTAGTCACGCACTGAGGAGAGCGGGATGAGGAGAGACGGAGTGCGTTTACGGATAGCAACTCACGCGAATGAAAAAGAACAAGAAGCAGCAGAGATTATAGTTTTAAACAGAGGCGTAAATGAATTAGCTGGAAAAGCGAGCGGATTTCAGTGACAATGTGCACGTTGGAATCAAGTCGTGACAGCAAGGTCGGAACGGAGACACGGTTAAGAGCGCGTCGCAAAGAAGAGAGAGAACACGAGTTATCGTAAATGAGCCACGATGTACGCTACGCGGAAAAGGACGCGTGCATGAGACTCACCAGAGATGATGTACTGAAAACCAAGATGCCGAGCGGATAGTAATACGGCGTTCTTTCCAGACACAGAAGAGGAGAGAACTACACGCCTCAAGCTGCCGCGTTAAAGGGAAGGAAAGAAAAAGCAAGGACCAGGTGGGAGCAAATTTCTAGCGCGACTATTGAGTCGCTAAGAATTTGGTTCCGCAACACAAATGGGTCCGTCGCTCGTGCCAGTACGGCACTTTGCCCGGGCGGACTTGGAGAGTTGAGTAAATGAGTGGACGATCTTGGCAAAGCAAAGGATGAGCGGCCGGCAAAGGGGAGAGATCTGGCAATGCTCGGCTTCGGGACAGACCCTTGGCGGCGCCTGAGCAGACTGAACCCTGGTGAACCCTGTTAGCTCGACTATTTGCCCCGAAAGTCAGGTTGGATGACCCTCATTAACACACAGCCATCACAGGTCCCCGCCCTCGCGTATTTCCGATGAAAATTTTTTGGCTTGCTGCCAACAGCACTAGGGTGTCCACCAGCACCGCGTCGAATGATTTTTTGCAGTGCACGGATTCCTTTGGGCATACTTGTGGTGGACTGGGTGACGGCACTGGTAGTATTAGATCAGTGCAGCTGCCGTCGCTATCAGTGCATCAGTAGCAGTACCTCCGTCACCTCGCTTAATTGGATCCTTCACTTCGGCTCCGGCGTGAGCGTGACACCGCGCAGTCGAACACTCCAATGAACTTCGTACATAATAGTAGCCTTACCAAGGGACGTTTCTGGTCATCCAGCACTTCCGGATCTGTCTATGGGCCCATCTAGTATGACATACACAAGGGTAACGTCCATACAATTTTCCCTCTCGTACCCACACCTGGTCCAGGGACAAACTCTCGGAGCAAGTACTGTCGGTAAACCAGATTAGTATAGAATACATATTTCTATCCTCGCGTCCGGATCAGGCCTCCTCCAGTCAAAATGTATTATAGGCGATGGTATGTGTAGATTGGCAAGTCACTGCAAAGGAGAATCGGTCTAACCTCCCAAGGATTCCTCTAGCTTCCTCGAGAGTTGAAGAACCACGAAGCGCGCTTCGCTAGGGTTGGACTCGTTAGCAGCATCTCCCACATCCAGATGTGTACGTACCTCCTCTGATAATATCACACAGCAAGTGAAATTCGAGAAAATGATTAGCTGTGCGCTTTGAAGGGGCTTGTCAATTGAATTCAAACACTCACCCTCCTTCTTCATTCTGAATCCTTGTGAGCGCATTGGCCGACGACGGTCCACTTCCTCCCGTTGCTTGCGTAGAACCAACAGCGATCCCTGCAGCTGCAGCGGAGCCGCCACCGCCACGGAGGGGTTTCGCGATTCGACCAAAGCTCAACGTCGAGGTGTTGGAGGCTTTTTGCGCTGGGTATCCCGGCTCGTAAGTAGCTGGTCAAATATCTGGTCAAATCAGCCATACCGCGCGCTTGCTCAAGCCGTTCCTTTACTGATTGAAGTTGTGCCTCGAATTTCTGATTTTGAATAGCCAATCGACGGTCGGCGTCTTGTAAGAGGGTCTCCAGGTTCTGGATCCGTTCATTCCGTGCAAGCAATTTTCGCTCGGCAATGCCAGCTTCCTTCTTCAAAGCAGAATTCTGATCCACCAGCTACAAGCCGCCATTAGTGGCATAAACGTGAGAACCAGTAAACGAACACATACTTGCTTCTGCACTATCGTCAACTGCTCCAAATTCCTCTCGAGGAACGCCATCTTCTTCTGTTGAGCTTTGCTATTGCTGTTGCGAATGACGTTGTTGTATTGCTCCTTGATCTCATCCAGTTGGATCTCGAGTTCGACGACCTGCCCCGTATGTAGTGAATACTGGCTCGTATAGCATACCAAAGGGATTCACCTTTTCGCAACGGTTCGATAAATCCCGCATAAGTGACTTCTTGACACCTTCGAACTCTGCTAGTTGAACACTGATTGCCTTGCGGGTGCGCTCCAAGTCTTGGGCGCTTTCAGCCAAACTCTTTCCACCCTCGATGCCTGCGGACGTCACAGCGAAAGCACGCTTCAAGGAAAAGCGATCATCATGATCGGAACAAAAATAACGACCAGGGGATTATAGATACCTTTAACTCTTCATTGACATTTTTCATGCTATCGATCGTGGCATTGAGAGAGCGAATTTCGTTCGATCTCAACTCAAGCTGCTGTTTGAGATCGGCGACCTCGGCAATGCTGGCTTCCCGCCGGGCAGCATACTGAGCTTCTAGTTTGTTCTGAGCATTAAGCAATGGTGGTGAGTATGTATTAAAACGACGCGAATTATGAAATAGGCGTACCTTGAACTCCGCCATCGAATTTGCAATGTCAGCATTACTCGTCTCCTCGTCATGAATAGTCTTCTCTATTCGGCGTTAAGCAAATATTCATAAAGGCCGCGGCACCTGAGACTAATTAGACGTACCGAGAAGTTCTTCGTATTCGGCTTCAAGGGTAGACAAGCGGCTCTCGAGTTCATCACGACGTCGAACGATCATCTCATTTTCTTCTTGACTTTGACGAAGGCGATCAAGAGTCTCGCGAACCAGAGACTGGGCTTCGGTGAGCTGTCTCCTGGCCGCGACCACATCACCGATGGTGAGAGTTGAGATGGTTGCCTCGGAGTCGATAGCATCGAGCTTAACAAGCAGCTGGCGAAGCTGCTCGTCCTTTTCAGAGAACGCTCCTTGCTACGCGGAGAGTCAGTTTTGATTACTTAATACTCACAGTTAACATACTGCATCAAATTTTGCCATCATAAGCGCCATCTTCTCTTGCTTGCGCTTCTCTTTGTCCTCCGCGGAGGCATCTTTCTGCGCGCTGCGAAGATCGGTGATGATCTTCTTCAGTTCATCCAACTCGTTCTTGGCATCCTGGTTCTGTTCTCTTAGAATATCTATTGTGATGATGCTCTCCTTGTTGTCGTAATCGAGGCGCTCGACTTGCAAACGAAGTTCGTTCAACTGAGTGGACATTGCTTTGTTCTCCTATAATGATTGTTGTGGAACAATGATTCAAGAGCAGATCATATTTTACCTTAGATACCGAGGCCTCTTGCTCCCTGAGGAACGCAAGCTCCTCCCGGAGCTCTTTGACAAGTTTCTCTGCAGCTGCTAGTACACTCTCTTTCTCGGCCAACTGGTCACTGAGTTCGTTTTCCCTGCGCAAAAACTCCTCCCGTTCGTCCTTGTCCATGCCAATGACAGTGGGTGTTTGTGGTCGACTATCGATATCTGACCTGAGACCCTCCAAAATAGGGTTGACAGGGGTCATACTCCTGGCAGTTGAGGGTGTGGGTGACGAAGTTGGTTTCTTGGAAACACCAACGGGTGATATGGGCTTGTCTGGAGTTGCCCATTCGCCTTGCTCTACAGATCCTCCAGAGCGCCATACAGCGAGCTCGGCTTCCAATGCCTGTATGTACGCCAAATGTCGCGTATTCGCAAGCTGCGCTTTGGAAAGAAGTCCTTTGAGTTCCAATGGCGAAAGTTCTTGGTTGACGCGGGCAGTATTCTTGATCGACTTCGCACGGATACCAAATCGGAGGGTCGATAAAGTCTCAGCCTCATTGTAAGCCGAAGGAGAACAATTAATTATAAGTGTTGTCCTTGAATTACCACCTAGAGATTCTTGGAGGATACGCGTAAGTTTTGAATCACGGTACGGAATATGTTTTGCCTGTTGTTGTATTAACGTCAGAGCGGCATCTTCGCTGAGAGTCGAATCATGTACCTTTGAATCCGTCAAGGCGTTGATGACCATACCGAGGGCAGAGAGAGATTTGTTGATCTTCTTGGCCTCCTCGAGGGTTTGGCCCGATGCCCCTGTTTTTCCAACCTTTTCAGAGCCGGCAAGGTCCACGAGATAAAGGTTGCCGGTCTTTTGAGCGCCAGTCTCAGTGTTTCGTTGTTGGATAGTGATGAGGAAGATCGAATGTGAGCGAGAACTCTCCGCATTCATGTCTCGCAAAGAAAAGTCAGAATCTCACGCGACCGGGCAAAAACACATAACTTACTCGTGGAAGTCACGACTCGCGCTGCACCTCCCTGACGCATGATCTCATAGACTTCGCGAGCACTACTGACATAGTAATCTGAAAGATTCTTGACGTAAACGCCTCTCGACTTTTCTTCGTGAACCTGCAGATTATCATTTTGAGCTGCCAGGCAAAAGACGATGAGCTGTATTTTATGGGGGGGAAGGAGTGAGTCGACTTACGAGCCAGAAGATCACGGATACGTTCTAGATAGATTTCCATGTATGAAACTTTGACCATATACTCCAAATGGGCGTCTGACTCTACTATAGATTGGAATATCTGTTCAGTGATGCGAGGTATGATGCCTTTGAGTTCCTCCGAGTCTATATCTGCACCCTGAGTGTGTTGATGAGTAGATGGGACTATGTAGGTAGAAAATGCTAACCATCATGGTGAAAGTCTTGCCACTCCCAGTTTGACCGTAAGCAAACACAGTCCCGTTATAACCATCAAGCACATCTAAGTGGTTAAGAATGTCGAGTTCCATGAATGGACGATGGTCTGGGTCGAGTGACGCGGATTTGCTCACCTTTGACGATGCTATCCGTGTAGGGATGGCGCGTTAATGAAGGGCGATCAAACGCGGTCGTCGGTAACTTACTCTTTGACACCATAATCAAACACTTCGTGTTGCTTCGTGCCCATTGGGAATACCCTATCAAAGGTAAAACCATCCTTCTCTGGTCCAGAAACGGCCTGCGGATTGCGCATCATGACTGATTGGAGGTTGTCACTGAATGACACGACGATTTCACCACCTTCTCTCAGTTCAAGAGCATTAGGAGGACGAAACCTGTGAGTTGTGAATCAGAAGAGGAGAAACATGGTTGATGCTGGGTGGCCAGAGACGTACCGACAGACAACTTTGATATTGGTTGAGGACGCCATAATGGACGATCCGTCTGAGGTGAAAGAAAGCGTCTACAGCAAGGGTATATGGCTAAAGTGAGGATTAGAGCCAAAAGGAAGACGGTCGTTGGAGAGAGCGTGTGGAGTATGTTAGCACGCTGGTTCCGAATTCCAGCGGCGGCTGAACACTGACATGACTACTCTACGCGACAGCTGGAGACGAGCTTCGTTGCAGATCATTTCCATTCCAACTAGCCATCGTAGATCTCTATATATTGAATTATAAGCAGATGATTATGAATTGCGAGCATTGTGTTGTACAATTGAAGTCAGTCATCATCATCACTATCCATAGAAGGGGCTGCTGGTACAGGTCTGCTGGAAGAGGCCGTCGCACGACGAGGGACTTGATCCTCTTTTTGGGCAGCGTCGGCAGCATCAATCCACTCCGAGTAGATATCAATTGGCTCTGTCAGATCTGATGGAATGTAGTCATGAACAACGTTCGGGAACTAGACAGAAACGAGGCGGCTCACGGTTTACTTTGCTCTGGTACCGCTGGTCACACACCCGGCAAACAAGCTGGGCAATGCCCTCCTTTCTGTCCAGTCTAACGGTGACAGACTTGTCGTGATGACAGAACAGACAAGTGAACGCGGTCTCTGTCCGATGACATTAGCCCGGGTAGCACGACTCGCTGCAACAACGTACCGAGTGGCTCTCTCCGCCTCGCTGCACTTGCTGCGGCTGGTTTTCTGGACGATTTCTTGCGCTTTCCCATCTTTCGTTCTCTACTAGTAGGACCAAAGTCACTTACTTGTCCCGACTCTCCACTGGCACGTGACCTCGACGCGCCTGCCAACGTTGATTCGACGCGTTCTACTACCACAACCAACATAGCCATGGCTGCTCGTCGGCCCACATCCTCCCGCTCGAAACCAACCAGTTCAAGGTCACGTATCGCGACATCCTCCTTGCAAAATGCTCCCCCTACGACCGACGAACGCGCTAGATTCGATCATTTAGCGACTTCTTTTGCTTCAGCCAAAACTACAAAATCAGGCGAACAAGAAGAAAGCGAAACACATATACAGGTGGTTATTCGCTGTCGGAGGCGCTCAGATCGTGAAATTCAGGAAAATTCCCCCATCATTGTCAGCTCGCACGGCGCCAAGAGTAATCAAGTTACCATCGAGACTTGTGCACCAGTGTCCAGCCTGGGCGTCGTAACATTGCCACCAACTCGGACGTATCCTTTCGATCTGGTCTTTGGTCCAGAGGCCGACCAAGCAATGATTTATCACGAAGTCGTCAATCCCTTGCTCAAGGAAGTCCTCACAGGCTACAATTGCACGCTATTTGCGTATGGGCAGACTGGCACAGGTAAAACGTGCGCGATCCATCCATTTTATTCTATTTCTGACGCTGACATCGAGCTAGATACACCATGCAGGGTGATTTAACACCTACGCCGATGGGCAATCCTTCCGCTCAAGCTGGAATGATACCTAGAGTGCTATTCCGCTTATTCCATCAACTTGAGACATCTGCAGCGGATTATAGTGTCAAGATATCATTTGTCGAGTTGTACAACGAAGAGCTTCGGGACCTACTCGCCAACGAACTCTCCGCTCCCGCAGGTTCGACCCAACCCATGGGCAAAGGAGGTCCGTCTGATAACCAGGGTGGCCTGAAAATATTCGACGATGCTAGCAAGAAAGGTGTTTTCATCCAGGGTTTGGAAGAAATACCTGTCAAGGACGCAGCCGATGCACTAGCTCTCCTGACCAAGGGTAGCCATCGTCGCCAAATTGCAGCGACCAAGTTCAATGACCATTCTAGTCGTTCGCATTCAGTGTTCTCTATCACTATACACACCAAGGAGACCTCGTCCATAGGGGATGACCTATTAAAGGTTGGAAAGCTTAATCTCGTTGATCTGGCTGGATCAGAGAATATCGGCCGATCCGGTGCGGAGAATAAGAGAGCAAGGGAAGCTGGCATGATTAACCAGAGCTTGCTCACTCTTGGCCGCGTCATCAATGCACTTGTCGATCGTTCATCCCATGTCCCGTATCGGGAGTCGAAACTCACTCGCCTTCTCCAAGACTCTTTGGGGGGGCACACCAAGACTTGCATCATCGCGACCATCTCACCCGCAAGGTCCAATATGGAAGAGACGCTGTCCACCCTCGATTACGCACTCCGAGCCAAATCCATCCGCAACAAACCCGAGGTTAACCAAAGAATGACGAGAAACTCTCTCTTGAAGGAATACGTTGCCGAAATCGAGAGACTGAAGGCGGATGTTCTAGCGGCTCGGGAAAAAAATGGCATTTTCTTCTCCGAAGAAACCTGGAACCAGTTAAGCGCCGATCAAGAAATCAGACAGACCGAGATGGAGGAAGCGAAAAAAAAGATAGAGATCGTGGAGAGTCAGCTGAGGAGTGTGCGAGAGGAATTCGAGCAGAGCATAACATTGTTGATGAAAAGGGACGGGGAGTTGAAGGAGACGAGAGAGTGGTTGAAAGAGGCAAAGGGAGAACTTGAAGTCAAGGAGGGACAACTCAAGTGGGTGAAGAACGCATTGGAAGAAGAGATTATCATTCGGCAGATCTATCAGGTCAATGAAACCAAACTCGACAGTGTCGCTTGTGGGCTAAAGCAAGTTGCTGCGGAGAGCATTGATGATCTAGACGCCCTGTTTGATAAAATTCGTGAGTTCGTTTCCTCCTTTGGTGGTGACGTGGTTGATGATTCTCCCCAGAGCGCAAGACCAAAGTCTTCGGTTCCAACATAAAGGCAGTATCGTCTTATGGAAAATCAATGACCAATGGAGTGGTTGCTCTTTCTGCGAAGCTGGACGAGTTTATAAAGACCGCTGGCCATTCGACCGAGACACTTCGGGCTGAAGCGAAGGCACATCTCAACAAGGAATACGAGATCGTGACCGCTCACTCGGAACGAATTGATCAACAACTGCAACGCATTCAAGACTCCTTGCGCGTTATCAACGCCAAGGACGATGCATCTGCCGAGGCGATAGGTATTATGCAAAGTGCCGTTAGGGATTCCCATGACACGATTAAGGGTTCGTTTGCCGCTTGGTCGGATAGCCTGCGCAGGAGCTCTCAAACTCTATGTGACGAGTTATATACCGTGAATCAGAATAACTTCACCGCCGTAGGTTCAATCTCGAATTGGTTTGACAGCGTAACTGAAATTGCCTTTAGCTCGAAGGCGCCTTCATAGCGATGGGGTCTCTCATTGACACAGCCGTTGAAGAGGCCCTATCGTTTGTCAAAGCAGAGGGTGAATCTACTCTGCAGGCTAAAGTGATCACGGATGAAATGTCTCGAGCCCAAATTTACCATCTTCAAACTCAGAATGCCCTCCTTTCACGAGCGCTAGAAACCGAGAAGCTAAAATCTGAGAAGGCCAAGGAAGAGCTGGTACAGCGCATATCTGGACTTTTGGGTGATTTCCTATCTACACGGCATCAAGAGCTAAGTGAGGCCTTTGGTACCGTCGTGAAGGGGAATGCAAGGGTAGAAGAGGAACTCGGCAAGTTCGGGAAACGACACGAGCGATTGGTCGATCAAGCTAATTCTCGCGGAGCTGAACTCTCTGCATCATTTACACGTAAAGGAGCGGAGGGGAAAAGGTTGCGAGATGGAGGAATGAAGGTAGTTTTTTTCCGGTCGATATTCTCAATGCATCTCATGACTTCGCCAGTCTGCGAGCTCTGCTCAAAGCGCATTCAAGGATGGACTTTCGACGGTACAAATTTCTGTGACCACGGCAGCAACAACATACACTGGAGAACTTCAAAGACACAGCCAAACCCTTCAAGCATCGTTTGGAAGTGGTCTTGACCGACATAATCGGGCAAAGAGGGCTCGCGTCGAGACTACAAATGCAATGGCGACAGACGTCCAGGTTGACCTGCGTAATGTCCAGCGTGGTTTGACCTCCGGTCTGAGGAACGTAGAAGGATTCACATCTCGCGTTGCATCAGAGGTGAGCATTTTGTACTCGTATACCGCTGACTACCCACCTAAGCGATCGACTACAGTGCACCAATCTGGCCGACTCAGTAGAAAAGCATCACAAAATAGTTTCAACCGGTTTGGGTACTATTCAGGAGACATCACGATCACTTCTCGATCAAGCCATGCGTGAGGATGTTCCTACCGGGATGACGCCTCGCAAACGAAACAGGGAATATGTCGATAACTGGGAACTAACCCAGAGCCGCGATTCCCTCCTGCAATCCGGGAGAAGAGGCACAGTGAACGCCAGCGTCACACCGCTCTCTGTGATACAGTCTTTGCCCGAGTCGCAAGGTGATGGGCAAACAGACGAAGAAGACACACCAGAGGATGGAGTGGATGGGGACCTTACTGCTACTATTTTACCTTGCACTGCAGCAAGCGAGGTTCCGCGACCACCAACACCACCAGTGGTTTCATTATCTTCATCGACATCGTCTTCAGTGACACTCCCCGTTGTGCAGGAACTGCCGCCAATACCGCCTCCAGTTACGGTATTGAAGAAAGCGGTAGGGGCGAAATCTGGGTTGCAGGTGACGATGGGAGCGCTGGTGGATCGTCCAACGAATATCTTGGGTCCAAGAGGTTCACGAAGAGTGAGATAGTGCTCGGTGTTGGTGTCGGTGGGACATTTGTATTTAAATATTTCATTTATCTTTTGGATTACGTAATGTAGTCGAGAGCAACTCGGGGCTGCGCAACAAACGTGTTTTGCTTTCAAACTTACCATGGCAGCTGCGGGATTGAAGAGTGAGTAGTAGTTTGTGTGTCGCAACCCCGACGGAAACCAAACTAACTCACGTACGAAGCCGTCATTCTCTTGTCTTTTGTCCTCGCCGTTGGATTCCTGCTTATCATCCTCTCATGTGCACTGTGGACAAACTGGCTACCTCTCTTGGTCGGTGAGTCCAAGCGTCAACTATCGACAGGTCCACAACTCACATGTTTCAGCACTCACGTTCGTATTGGCACCTCTTCCCAACGCACTGTTTGCGCACTGCGGAGGGGACGAGTTCTCATCATACGAAGCTAATGCCGGCCCTCTTGACCTCGGACGGTTCATTACCTCCGTAATCGTCGTCACTGGATTCGCACTCCCTGTCGTTCTCACTCATTCGGAAGTGATAAGACCAGGGGCTTGTGTCATGTCGATAATCGGTGGCGGGTGGGTACCATTAGTCTTATTCCTTATTCTATATTATTCAACACCTCTACTTTTCGCAGATTGGTGTACGGGACAATCCTCGCCTACTCGGCAGCCTTCAAACAGGACGACTCTGAGTTTGATTAAAAGATCCCTGTATCAATGACTACATAACTGGATGTACTTCTGCGTGCGGTTAAACTAATTAGGTGCGCATCAGCACGTTACATTGGAATTTGCAAGGAAATCAAGTGAACGTGACAAAATAAGATAGTCATCGATACCACTGCCTACCCAGCGTTCACAGCGTCCATGTCAGGCTTTCCTAACCGAGCTGTAATGAGGTTGACCATTTTCAGTAGCAACATGATTTTGGGCGAAACAGTGTCTAGTGTGCGACTATGGCTTTCTTGGACCTTGTCAAAGACTTCTTGCTGGATGTTGACCATCGTCGTGCAAAATTTCTCCCTGAAGAGACCATCAAGTTGACTGTCGAGTGATTCCATGATGTACTCTGCAGAAGGAAGATCGCCTGCCATTTGGCCGGCAGGCGCTTGCGTAATGTAGGCTTGCAATGCAGCTGCTATGGCATCAATCTCTTTGTCGCGGCGTACCAAGGCATCCTGGGATTGTGCATGCTTCATGGTGTCCTGCGGAAGACATTAGACAACTTGACGCACACCTCTCAAGAGACCAAACCTGGGCAAGTTTGCTTTTGAAGTCTTGATTTTCCACTTCCAACGTCGTACATTTAGCTTCCAGAGCATTGACCTTTGTGATCAACTCTGCGACTTCCACCGCCAGTTCTCCGATTTCTTCTCCTGTCATTGCAACAGCACGTACAAGTTCCTGATTCTTTGAATCCACAACGGCCTCGATCTCGGTAGGAGACACCTCTCCTGGTTCCCTGACAGGAGAGTATAGTGCGTTTTCTTCTTCCAGGCGAGCGTCAATCTGGAGCTCGATCTCGTCCGAAATAATTATATCGCGTTGAGTGATATCATTCTCAAGGTCAACCAGGTGACGGTCGAGCTCGGTGAGCTTGTCACGAAATGCTTCAAACTCCCGCATTGCGTCCTCGGTCGTGAGGTCTGCGTTTGACCCAGGAGTATGCACGTCCCCTTCTAGTCTTCTTCGTTTGGCAGGCCGATCCGAGTCTTGGGTCCAATCGGACGCACTCGTCTTGAAAAGCGCCGCACAGCTACTCTCCACATCGCCCAGCAAACCTCTGACCTCCACAACGTGCTTCTTTGCATCGTCCAGCGTCTTTTCCATTTCCGCGATTTGTGGAGTCCTTAAGATGGGCCAAAAGTTGCTCGCGATTAGTTTTTGAATAGTGTCATTGACATCTTTGCGTTTAACCTCCATTTGGAGCTCCAACGCCATTTTCTGTGCATTAATATGCGCACGGTCGGCATCTGGCATGTTATTCACGATGGAAGTGTTGGAGAGTGACCGTAGCTGAGACAGTTCAGACTCCAGTTTGGTGTAATCACGACGCGATGTAATTGATGTAAACATGAGGCTGAGCAGGCAGATGAGTCGGTTGACAAGGAGAAGTACGACACGAACATACTCTATCCGGTCATGCCAGGCTAGCCTCTGTTCGTCCATAGACAGCTCCTTCACTCCTCCCGAGGATGTCTTCTGACCGGAAACAAAGGAAGGTAGCTCAGGCACCTCGGGGAGTCGAGGTGGCGGCGGGGTGGGCTGCAGCGGTGGTGGCAATGAAGGTTCCGGGGGCAGCTGCTGAGTGGTTGCGGCGGCTAAGACGTGACTTCGAGCAGGTGGAGTTTTCCTGGGCAAGCCAGCCTGCTCCTTATCTCTGTCCCTGGAACGAGAGCGTGAGCGGTGGGATGTCGGAGGAAGGTGACCCCGTCGCGAGGGTGGAAGGTCGTTGGTGCGATAGTGGCTATCTTTTCGTAGCCTTTCAAGCTGGTCAGAGGAAGATGAAAGGGCAGGTGACCTCCCTCGTTTAGTGGGGACGGTACTGTCCATAGAAGTGTCAAGAGTCGATCTGCGAGAGGGAGGACCGGGCGAGCCGCGAGTGGTTGTGCTGTCCCTTCGGTGCGGCGGAGAACCGAGAAACGACAAACTGCGTTTCTTTTCCCTTTCTCTGTCCCTCTCCCTGGCTCTTTCTCTTTCTCTGTCCCTCTCCCTATCCTTCTCCCGGCTGCGATGATCCTTTGCACGATCAGAATGCACGAGCTTATAATAAAAGGCGGAGTCGAAGTCAGCCACGAGTTCAGGTCTAGGAGGAAAAGAAGAGTTAGCAGCCTCCCATTCACGTTCGTGAGGGTGTGCAAAGTGGCAAGCACTGGCATCCCTTTGACACCCCTTTGTTCCGTCCTTCAGCCGTCTTGGCCTGCCTTCATCGTCGAATAGCTAGCAAGCGTTGTCAAGCCCGACAGGTGGGTCGCCGTAAATGTGGAACATACGTTGCACCGTCGCTCTTTCACCATTATTAGTAGAAGGGATGGAAAACAAATTAGACTTGGTTACTGCTAAGAACGCTATCGTTATGCTGCCGAGGTATCATACAAATCAAGGTTACTATGAATGGAAATCTAGGTACCCTGGAATTCAGCTACGCGTGTACGTGTTGTCCCCCTCAACTGGCGCAGTGAGCGCAAGCTCTTGTGAGTCAAGCCATCGACAAACCCCGGCGACCATGTTCATGGCAGGTTGCATCTTTCCCCACAGCACCTTCATCGCCTCTTCCGAATGGCGATTAGACGCCTGGGTGACAATCTGTTGCAATGACTCGATAGTTGGTCGAACTTCCCGTCCATAAAAGTCATCCATGGCTGCCTCGAATGCGGGCCGAAGGCTTTGCATCAACTTGTCCTGTGAATTGTCGATTGTGGGTGACGTGGCAGGCGATGCACCAGCACCACCCGGTCGCCATACACCCAACTGATCAAATTGTCCCTTAATCTTCTTCAATCGTTCATCAATCCTCCGCTCAGTTTCCTCCTTCTCAGCGGCCATCACTTGTACTTGCTAAAACAAATTTCAGTTTCATCACTGACCAACAAATGATGTTGCTATCTACCTTCCCGTATGTCGCCTTGTTCATGGAGAGTTCCTCTTCGAGTTCGTTGACCCGCTTGGTCGTGGCGTCGACTCGCAGAAGTAGAACGCGGATGGCTTCGACCGTGTGTGGTACCTTTGTGTCCAACTCTTTGACTTGCTTCGCTGTGTTCTCCATACTCTCGAGGGCGCTGGGAGGAATAACGATCTCAGCACGCGGCTGCGAGGCAACACAATCGACCTCGCGCTGACGTGCTACACGCAAGGTCCCGATCTTCGCGGCTAAGAGGTCGTCAATCTCGGAGCGGATGTTACGCTGGCGACGAAGAGTCAGTTCCGTCTGTGCTTGATCAAAGCGCTCCTCGAGGGCTTGCAGTTGATTCCGCAAGGAGTCGATCGAAGGGCTGTCGGATTCTGAAGTGTGTCTCTGTGTGCCACCCGACTGTGCGTCGTTCTTGTCCTTCAGAACATGCGCGACAAGGAGGGCGCGGACTTCATCAACGAAAGCTTTTGATTCCGAGATGAACTTCTCCGCTTCCTCGCCTATCTTGTAGCGTTGACCCAAGTCGAGGTTGGTTGAAATCGTATCATGGAATCCGACGAGCAATGTGATGGCACTAGAGAGCTTCTCCCTTTGTAAGTTGACCTCTTTATCGCATTCGGCGCGTTGGCCGTCGAGTTTCTTCCGCCCTGCCTCGCCTATACGTGTATAAGAGGGAGACTTTTGTGTACGGAACCAACGGTCACGTTTAGCCTCAGCTTCGGCGAGCAAGAAACGTGCCCTAACACCACGCTCCCATGTCCTTGGTGACATAGGTGAGAAAAAGTAATCGCGAAAAAGGTGGACAAACTTTATGTATTCCTTGAAGATATCAATATTATCTTCAAACGCAGCATCACGCTTGCGTTTGAGACGGGACTCGTCGATTGGCGTTACCATCGTAATAGGAGTCGATGTAGTCATGGGAGTCGATGTGGTAACAAGGTTGGAACTGCGAGGTTCTGCCCACTTGCTGGGACCTAACGACACATTATTGGTCCCTGTTGTTTTGTTTTTCTTGAACTCATTGTCCGGAATACGGATGCGTGGAGGAGGGACGGCCTTGCCTTTCCCCTTTGGCCGCAGGGTCTCCTTCTCGCGTTGATCATCCACAAGCATTGGCTCAGGGGCTCCCCAGGTGTTGGCCGTGTCCTTGTTGTTCCCCCAACCCGATCCCCACGCGCCGTTCTCTGTGCTTCCCCATCCAGACGCTTCGGTCTTGTCTGCGTTCTTGACGGTCCCCGAACTTGACGATCCCCATCTGTCGTCCCCCCATCCAGACCCTGTGGTTTTGTCTGCGGTCTTGTTGCCCCCCCAACTGGACGATCCACATCCGTCGTTCCCAGTACTTCCCCATCCAGATCCGGTGGGGTTTTCTGTGGCATTGTTGTTCCCCCAACCCGACGATCCACATCCGTCGTTCCCAGTACTTCCCCATCCAGATCCGGTGGGTTTTTCTGCGGCATTGTTGTCCCCCCAACCTGACGATCCCCAGCCGCTGTTCCCCGTACCCCCCCACCCAGTGGCTCCATCTGCGCTGCCACCCCACCCGTGTTCGCTAATTTTCGGATTTCCACTTGCGGATGAATCACGCTGGCTCCGCTCATGTGCGGGTGCGAGAGTTTCTTTGGATTTCGTAGGGCCGTCTGATTGTGCGGGTTCTGGGCCTCGATTCGATGTTGACGCAGGGGCATCTGTGCCCCAGCCAGTTCCCTCCCAGCCGCTCCCAGTGCCCCACTCACCCACAGCACTCCACCCACTTACCGCTCCCCAACCGGTCCCGGTGTCAGCCGTAGTAGTGCCGGCGTTCCCAGCACTATCCCATGCAGAGGGAGCGGCAGTGCCACGCTTGCCGTCCCATGACTTGAAACTCCCCTGAATACGCTTCAATACTCTAACAAGTAGTGCGAAAGAGAGACGTACTGAGTCGCCACTCTTATCCCTTCCTTTGAAAGAACTTGAAGAAGGTCGCGCATTGTTCCAGTTAGGATCATCGGGATGGACAAAGGCGCATCCCGCGCCTTTTCTGCGACAACCGTCTCTCACTGGTTCCCCGCTCTCAGTGTAGTACTATTGCCACTGTGTTTGAGTTCCCGAGCGTGAATGAGTATGGTATACCAACGTACCCTACATCTGGCGAAAGGCATCCCGCTTAAACTGCCGGATACGTTCTGATATTGAGACCGAATCGGGAGGAATGACTGTTCGGTTGCTCAATTCGCGTTCGATGAAGCTTATCGACTCGCGCCACGATCGTGAACAATGATGATTGTCAGTCCTGGGAGAGGGTTATGGTAAGGTGGAAAGAAAGTAAGTAGCCGAGTGGCAAAGCGACGTGCGGAAATTATTCTATCGAAGACGTAAATGGTCAACTCGTGGTGTTAACATGTTTCATCCTAGTATCCAATCAATGAGTAAGCCGTTAGTGAGATCATATCCATCGCGTCGTAACCTAAGATTTACAGGGATGCTAGTCATAAGAGGACGAAAACACGGGAGTACTTTGTAAGTAACAAAACTAAATAAAAATGAAGCAAGACGCCCACGGCGCACGAGGAATATAAAGGGTCAAGACAGGGACAGGAAGTTGGGGACAAGAATAAACAGGTATCCAATAAAAAAGCCATCTCTCTACCAAAGCCACCCACTTCGTGGGGGAGGGGGCCGCCTTGCCGGCTTCACGTTCCTTCGCACGGTAACAGGGGCATCATCTTCATATTCCTCGACTTCATATTCCTCAATCTCTTCTACCTGGAGAGGTTCCTTGACAATTTCCTCTTCAAAGGTGATTGCGGTAGTACGAGGAATAGCAGTTGAGAGAGACGATGAGACGCCCTCGGGGGTAGGGAACGCCGCACGACGTGTGTTAGCTGGCGGAGGGACAGTGACAGTGACGGGAGCAAGAGTTTCATATTGGATGATGGTTCTGGTTTCAGTTTCGGCGACAACGATGGGTGGAAGTTCCTATTGAACGAGGAGAAAGCACCGGGTCAGCGAAATGTTCGATACCGTGTGAAGGGGAAGCAGTCGGTAGCGCGCGAATGCAAGAAAAACATGAACCAAGCTGAAATTGCCTTCAGCAATCACGTGGTCAACTTCCGATCGCGTTATGACGCGTCGCGGTCATTTTCGTTAGATGGCACGCTACCACGACTGATCTCCCCCCCACCCCACAAGACAAGGGGGACAGAGAATGAATACCGTTGTCCCCCAAGCCCGGATGAAGGACGGGAGACGAACTCTACAAAATGTTGAATGGATGGGTATCATGGTCATTCTGTCAAAACAGAACGACAGAAATCCCTCCTTCATCTCAGAGCTCGGGACGGCGCTGAACGAGCGGTGATACCTTGACTTTTCGCTTTGGCCCTGGTTGCTCATAGTAGACCTCTTCCTCGACTGCAGCGTTGTCGCTGTTGATCAGACTATTGTAACGACGTGAATACCATGTACACTTTGATGAACAAACAAAGCTTACACCAGCTGTTCCATAATCCAGGCTTCGCGCCTAGAGGCGTCGTGCTCTCTCTTGTTGACGCTCTCTTCCCGGCGAGTAATTTCTCGCTCGCGCTCGGCCACTCTGAGTTCACGATCGAGGACTTCTTCGGCCCGAGCGCTTGCCTCCTTCCACCACCCAGGAGGAACAAGTTCTTGCTCCTTTACAACCTCCTTGATGACAGTGTGCGCAGGAGCGATGTCAACCACAGTCTGAGTGGGGCAGATTGGACAGGAGACCGGAGACTGGGTAGGGAGGACGCCACCGGGGGCGCCGACGAGTAACTCAGCCTCACGACGCGCAACTTCGGCTTCACGCATTGCAACGTCGCGCTCGCGGGTTACCAGCACCTGCGAACGTTTGGGATTGAGGTATCCCCAGATACCGGTAGCGGCAGGATCTTCTTTTCCTACAGCAGGGTTGGTACTTTGGGATGCGGGGAGAGACAACATAACAGCGAGGACGGCCAAGACGAGAGAGAGAACGAGTAAGAGGGTCGTTGAGGAAATGGTGCGGTGGTGGTGGTGTCGCTCGGAACGGTGACGATGCTCACGCTCACGTTCTCGTTCACGCTCGCGATCATGATGAGAAGATGAAGGTACGGCCATCTTTGCGGGAGAATTCCTGACGCTGATCGAATGCGACGGCGACAAGGAAGCAGTAGGTGGGCGTGGACGGGACGTGGTGGTAGAGTGAGAATTGATGGAGACGGGGGAGTGTCGTCTAAATAAGACGAGGGAGATGGAGGAAAGGCGGTAAAGAGCAGAGCAGGTTGAAAAAAAAAAACCCAACCTCGATTGTTCTAATTGTTTCCTTTTGTGGTGGCCATTATTTGTACTCGAACCATACCCAAATAGAGTCACGTGACCGCGTTTCGTCCGAAAGTGACACGTGATCCACATCTTGGCCATGCCTCCATCATTACCGCTATGGCTCAAATTCCTCGACGAGGTCTGCAGAAAGTGATCCCCGTATTGGTTATCTGATTCGAGAGAACTTGTCCAGACATCGAAGATTGTGACCGCCGTGGTTGCTTTGATTTGTCTCTACACGCGCTCGGCAGGCGTGATTTACTTTGCACTGGGCGGACTTGCATGTGCTTTATCGGCCAAATTCGTCAAGAAAACCATCCGACAACAGCGACCAGGACATGGTCGAAAAATCACGTATGGGTACGTCGTCCTAAGATTGCTAGCTCAGTTCTCAGACTATGTAGGATGCCTAGTACCCACGCCTCGGCATGCACTTTCTTTGCTGTTTCCGTACTCCTTGCGAGTTTGTACCTCCCATTGCATCCCAGCTTGAATCCGAATGTTGTGCCTGCGTCGCGCGTGGTCGTGCCATGGGCAGGCATGATTGTCGTATCCAGGGTGTGGCTCGGTTACCACACTTGGCCCCAAGTTGCGGGAGGGGTCTGTTTCGGGGTCTGTTTTGCAAGCCTGTGGTTCAAGATATGGGCAGAGGACGTTGGTGGGATAGGGACGCTAGGCAGACAGATGGAGATGGAGATCAATGCTCTACTGTGACGCTATATTACGTCAGCTGTGACATGCCTACATACAGTCACGCAACTGCACTCTTTCTTCTTCTTGTTCCACTTTGCCGTGTAAAATGCTGCGTCGGTTCGCCCAAGTCAATGCAGCGACACCAGACACCCCCCACTCGCCCTCACCGCACCTTTCCAGTGGCACACAGACACCGGTAACGCCACGGAGGCGCATATCCTACCTCGATTCACCGTCCTCCACTCCGTCTATATCCTCGTCCGTCCCATTTGATTGGGAGGCAGCACGTTCGAGGCGCCCGCCACCTTATGCCACGCCACTGAGCGTGAAACGCAAGGCTCGGATGAGCACTGCAAATGGAGGTGGTTCGCCTCGAAAAGCGATTATTCGCAAGAAGGGGTTTGTCGAACGGTCAGGATGTTGTTTTATATACACACAGGGGATGGCTGAGAAGAATTTGTAGGATCTCAGAGATACCATCTCGGATCATGTTTGAAATTTCCCTCTTTCCTCACAATGTTCCTCTGCCGGCACCAAAAACGAGCGCGTGGCTCATTGGCACGTTGATGCATACGGTCCACTTTTTTGTCAGGTTGTCGCAGGTCCGGGCCACGACGGACTCGGACCTTGGGTGGGAAGACCTCTACTGGGAGCGAAGTCAACAAAGCTGGTTCGACTGGGTGAGTGTGGTGGCGTGTATGCGGTTCGACTATTTGTTCACGTGGCCGCGTGCAGACCGTGCCGACGACGTGTGTGCTGCTGATCGGGTCGACATTGAACGCGCTGCATCTGTTTTCGCGGACGCGCACGTACCAACTTCAGCGGCGTAGTCGAGGTGACCCTGTGAACTCTGCACACGCGACGTTTGTGCCGTCGCCTCGGCGGGACACGGCTGTGCGTTCCGGGGTGCCTGCAGCAAAGTCGACGTTCACAAGACGAATTGCGGGACTGTTGCGCTATATGCTGGTTGTGCTGTGGCGGATTGTCGTTTCTGTTGTGCGGTTCCTGCTTGGATTGTCTTGGGCGAGCCCATCGACATCGTCGCCACCGCAGGGTGCACCAGCGGAGACGATCCAGCAGCTAGAGATGTGGGTTCCGGGAGAGTTGGAGCGGACGCTGCTTGTGGTGTACTCGCCCGTGCACGCCCTGGTGTGGATGTGCACTGGTAGCACGAACTGGGTGATGATGTGCTTGGTGATGTGCGCGGTAGGTGTGCAGACGGGGACGCTGATAGAGGCGTACGAAGGGCTTGTGAAGGACAAGGGGATACTCGCTGCGGAAGTGATGCACGAGTACAATGAAGGGGTGAGTGGATATGTTGTACGGTGACACGGTCCGACGGTTGATTGTGTTAAATTTCCTAGTTTGTCTACCCCAGGATGAATCCGGTACGTCGGGATGTTGCAGTGATGACCCACGAATCAGAAATGGTATTATAATATTATAATATTATTATTAATTCGGTGTTGTCGGCCGGAGTCGGAGGTTAAAAATGTTATGACGATCCCGGCCTTGACTGCATTGGATGATTATCTCTCTCAATAATGGCCCCCTTCAATTTCAATCTGAGCGGTCTCAACGTCGTTCATCCCGACGTCCAACAGGACACTCACGATATCGCAGCCCCCTTCCCCGACTTCTCCGCCCACCTCGACCTCTGGACAAACCTCCCCTTCGAGTCAGACGAACCATTAGCTCTCCCTAAACAAACCAAAACCGCTAATGTCGACGACGACGACAACAACAACAACGACGATGACGACGACGACGATGACTCCCCGAGCCAGGACACCCTCGAGAACGCCGTCGTCCCAAATCCTTCCTTCGACATCAATGCTCTTCTCGCAGGCGTCGGCATCGACCCCTTCTTGATACCCCCTCCTCCTCCCCAGCGGAGTGCGCCCCCACAATTCCCCTCCCTCGCTCAGCTCCTCGCACTCCATGCTGCTCACACCACCTCCCTTCCCGTTCCATCCCCCCCGACTGCCACGCCTACCACAGACCCCTCTCCACCCA